>CAJHQQ010004152.1:0-32128 GCA_905132885.1 Moricandia moricandioides
AGAAGTTTGGCTGCTTAGTTCCAGCCGGTTTTAAATCAATCTCCTTCTTCTTTGTGAGTTGAATCTGATCTTGTTGTACTTCCTTGGGTGTCAAGGGAACCAGAGTAGTCTTCTTGCCCTTGAACAAGAAGGAATGCTTGTTGGTGAACCCATCATGGATCACACGCCTATCTGATTGCCGAAGGTCTTCCAAGAAGTATGTGACCAGCTTGCATAGGCAACACATCACACAAGACTTCATCTTCATATCTCCCAATGGCTAAAGGAATAAGAACTTGACTTGAAACCTTCATGGTGCCTTCTTCATTTAGCCATTGTAACTTGTAAGGCTGGGATGTTTCTGAACCTTCAATCCCAACTTTTGAACCATTGGTTTCACTCGCAGCATTGCACAACTTCCTCCATCAACAATGAGGCTGCACACTTTTCCTTGGACCAAGCACCGGGTGTAGAAGAGGTTCTCACGTTGCTCTAGCTCCTCAGCCTTGTTTTGCAAGCTTAGAAGCCTTCTTGCTACTAAAAGCTTCCCCTGGACTGGTCCTTCTTCAAGTTCTTCTTCAGTGTCTTCTTGGTCAGACTCGGTGTTGTCATCTCCTGAGGTATACTCTCCATCTCCAGTAAGAACATGACTCTCTTGTTGGTACACTCATTGGCATAATGTCCTCTTCCTTGGCACTTGAAACACTTGACATCACGAGCTCTGGAACTAGAAGCTTCAACCTTGCCTTTGCCCTTGTCAAGAGCACTGCTTGGTTTGGTTTCTTCTCTTGGATAGGACTTGTTGTCCTTCTGGAATGGCTTAGACTCCTTAAGGTAAGGTGACTTCTCTTCCTTGTTGTTGTGTAACCGGTTAGAGCCATACTGATTGCGTGAGTGTCCCCTCCTCTTGAGTTGTTGCTCAACAAGAATAGCCTTGTGTAGCATCTCTTCAAGCTCCACATAATGTTGCATCTCAACATTGTCTTGTATCTCTCGGTTTAATCCACAAAGGAACCTTGACATGGTTGCTTCTCTATCCTCTGATATGTTAGCTCTAAGCATGAGTAACTCCATCTCCTGGTAATACTCCTCCACTGATCTTGAACCTTGGGTAAGTTTCCTCAGCCGGTGGTGCAAGTCTCTAAGGTAATGGCTTGGAACAAACCTCTTGCGCATGATTGACTTCATCTCTGTCCAAGTTTCAACCGGTTCCTCTCCATTCCTCCTACGAGTTGTGAGGTACTGATCCCACCAACTTAGAGCATAGTCATAGAACTCAGTGGCAGCAATCTGAATCTTCTTGTGGTTTGTGTACTGCTTGCACTGGAAGACTAGCTCAATCTTCTTCTCCCACTCAAGGTAGGCATCCGGATCAGCTTTGCCATGGAATGGGGGTATCTTGATCTTCAAACCGGCAAGATCATCTCCCTGGTTCATTCTTCTCTCTTGGGCACGCCTAGGTCTTCTTGAGGATGAGCTGAGGTGATCATACTCTTCATCAGTCTCCTCATAACCATCATGTTCTTGGCGAGTTGTTTGGCGAGTTGCTTGCGGTCTCTCTTCTCTCCTAGTCTCTTGGTTTGGCAAGTGACTAGTAGCTCTCCTGATGTCTTCTCTAAGCTCTCTCCTGATGTCATTGAGGTTGGTCCTCATCATCTCGGTCATGGTTGCCACCATACTTTGGTTAAGTTGATTGGTCATAGCTTCCATGAGGAGTTTGTTCCTCCGGACGAGATCAGCCTCTTCTTCAGACTCGGACACCATGGTTCCTGCTCAAAGACAAACAAGACAACCAGTAAAAGGTTTCTAGGGAAGAAGACAAGCAAAAAGGAAAAAGAAAACAAGCAAAAAGGAAAAGAAACAAGCTTGTAATGCAAGACAAAAGTAAAAAGGACAATCGACTAGAAAAAGGAAAAAGATTCAAGCAAAAAGGAAAAGCTTCTAAACCTTTTCCTAAACTCTTCTAAGGTTTCCTAGCAACCTAACAAGCTTATTCTACTCGTGTTCAAGGTGAAAACAAGTTAAACAAATGCACAAAGTAATCGACAAAGAAGATGCATGCGGCTAGGGTTACTCTCTCTCTAGGGTTTCCGAAAAAAACCAAAAAAGGAAAGTCCTATAATCCTTGTCTAAACTCTTATGCAACTCGAGCAGCCTTAAACAAAACAGTTCTAATGCTTAGTCAAGATGATAAAGATGAGACACGGATGAAACAATCAAAAGAAACAAGAAAACAAGAGAGAAAGCGAGTACTTCCCAACCAAAGTTGCTCTGATACCACTTGATGCGTCCCTAGGATGCTCTTTGGTTGATGGGAATGGATAGATCCTTGCAAGAACGAATCAGAGACTCAAGTTCTTCAAGGCGTGTGGATTGAATGGTGACACAAGAGGGATGGATGATCTCTTGATACTCCTAGATGAATAACTTGGATATGACACACCAAACTAAACACCCTTAGGTCTCTGGATACTACACACCAGAACTCGGCACACCTTCTAGAGAGAGAGAGAGCCGTCAAGATGAATGATACTTGTTATTGAAAAGTTGGATGAGTACAAGAGGGTGTAGAGAACCCTTTAAATAAGAAACCAGAGACAAATCCTCTAGGGTTTCGACATTAAGCAAGAAAAGGAAAGAAAGGAAACTATAGTCTAAATTTAACTTAAGCTTAAAATGAAATAAAAATGTAACTTCTTTGAGTCTTGGACCGAGATAGGACTTAGGTGATGTGTAGACAAGTTGTGGCCTCGTTAAAAACCTTCCTCCTGGAAAACCTCGTGGGACAAAACCAAAAGCAAGGAAAAGAGCACGCACCCCATGTCTTGCCTAGACACTAACTCAGTTTGATGTAGAGATGGCTTGAATGGTGATCAAGACATCTCGGATCAGACCTTGTCCAAGACCTTCTTGTTGTGGATGTGAAGTGAGTAATCCAACAACATTCTCCTTAAGCTTCTTGACTCTGGAACGAGTCATGGGACCTTCAGGAATGGCCAGAGCATCATCACCAAGTTGTTGGTGCAATGTGGCTTCATGTGGCTCATCTAGACTCTCCTTGTTCTCCTTAGTGATCCGGTCCATGATCACATCATTACATCGTGATTCATTCTGGTTTTATTTGTATCAAGAAGAAATTGTCAAATCTCCAAACAGGGTAAACTGGAATCACTTCGGTTAAAAGTGGGATAACTTCTTCATCATAACTCCAATGATCTTGAGTCAGCTTCAGGATGATTCTACACTGATTTATGAGTCCAAATCAAGATTCTTACATCGTGATTCATTCTGGTTTTATTAGTATCAAGAATAAATTGCCAACTCTCTAAACAGGACAAACTGGAATCACTTCGGTTAAAAGTGGGATAACTTCTTCATCATGACTCCAATGATATTGATTCGACTTCAGGGTGATTCTACACTGATTAATGAGTCCAAATCAAGCTTCTTACATCGTGATTCATTCTGGTTTAATTAGTATCAAGAATAAATTTCCAAATCTCCAAACAGGACAAACTGGAATCACTTCGGTTAAAAGTGGGATAACTTCTTCATCATAACTCCTATGATCTTGAGTCAACTTCAGGGTGATTCGACTCTGATTTATGAGTCCAAATCAAGCTTCTTACATCGTGATTCATTCTGGTTTTCTTTGTATCAAGAAGAAATTGTCAAATCTCCAAACATGGTAAACTTGAATCACTTCTGTTGAAAGTGGGATAACTTCTTCATCATAACTCCTATGATCTTGCTTCAACTTCAGGGTGATTCTACACTGATTAATGAGTCCAAATCAAGCTTCTTACATCGTGATTCATTCTTGTTTTATTAGTATCAAGAATAAATTTCCAAATCTCTAAACAGGGCAAACTGGAATCACTTCGTTTAAAAGTGGGATAACTTCTTCATCATAACTCCAATGATATTGATTCAACTTCAGGATGATTCTAAACTGATTTATGAGTCCATGTCAAGTTTCTTACATCGTGATTCATTCTAGTTTTATTAGTATCAAGAAGAAATTGCCAAATCTCCAAACAGGGCAAACTGGAATTACTTCGGTTAAAAGTGGGATAACTTCTTCATCATAACTCCTATGATCTTGAGTCAACTTCAGGGTGATTCGACACTGATTTATGAGTCCAAATCAAGCTTCTTACATCGTGATTCATTCTGGTTTTATTTGTATCAAGAAGAAATTGTCAAATCTCCAAACAGGGTAAACTGGAATCACTTCGGTTAAAAGTGGGATAACTTCTTCATCATGACTCCAATGATATTGATTCAACTTCAGGGTGATTCTACACTGATTAATGAGTCCAAATCAAGCTTCTTACATCGTGATTCATTCTTGTTTTATTAGTATCAAGAAGAAATTGCCAAATCTCCAAACAGGGCAAACTGGAATCACTTCGGTTAAAAGTGGGATAACTTCTTCATCATAACTCCTATGATCTTGAGTTAACTTCAGGGTGATTCGACACTGATTTATGAGTCCAAATCAAGCTTCTTACATCGTGATTCATTTTGGTTTTCTTTGTATCAAGAAGAAATTGTCAAATCTCCAAACAGGGTAAACTGGAATCACTTCTGTTAAAAGTGGGATAACTTCCTTCATCATAACTTTTATGATCTTGCTTCAACTTCAGGGTGATTCTACACTGATTAATGAGTCCAAATCAAGCTTCTTAAATCGTGATTCATTCTTGTTTTATTAGTATCAAGAATAAATTTCCAAAATCTCTAAACAGGACAAACTGGAATCACTTCGTTTAAAAGTGGGATAACTTCTTCATCATAACTCCAATGATATTGATTCAACTTCAGGAGGATGCTAAACTGATTTATGAGTCCAAATCAAGTTTCTTACATCGTGATTCATTCTGGTTTTATTAGTATCAAGAAGAAATTGCCAAATCTCCAAACAAGGCAAACTGGAAACACTTCGGTTAAAAGTGGGATAACTTCTTCATCATAACTCCTATGATCTTGAGTCAACTTCAGGGTGATTCGACACTGATTTATGAGTCCAAATCAAGCTTCTTACATCGTGATTCATTCTGGTTTTATTAGTATCAAGAAGAAATTGCCAAATCTCCAAACAGGGCAAACTGGAATCACTTCGGTTAAAAGTGGGATAACTTCTTCATCATAACTCCAATGATATTGATTCAACTTCAGGGTGATTCTACACTGATTATGAGTCCAAATCAAGCTTCTTACATCGTGATTCATTCTGGTTTTATTAGTATCAAGAATAAATTCCCAAATCTCCAAACAGGGCAAACTGGAATCACTTCGGTTAAAAGTGGGATAACTTCTTCATCATAACTCCAATGATATTGATTCAACTTCAGGGTGATTCTACACTGATTTATGAGTCCAAATCAAGCTTCTTACATCGTGATTCATTCTGGTTTTATTAGTATCAAGAAGAAATTGCCAAATCTCCAAACAGGGACAAACTGGAATCACTTCGGTTAAAAGTGGGATAACTTCTTCATCATAACTCCAATGATATTGATTCAACTTCAGGGTGATTCGACAATGATTTATGAGTCCAAATCAAGCTTCTTACATCGTGATTCATTCTGGTTTTATTAGTATCAAGAAGAAATTGTCAAATCTCCAAACAGGGTAAACTGGAATCACTTCGGTTAAAAGTGGGATAACTTCTTCATCATAACTCCAATGATCTTGAGTCAACTTCAGGATGATTCTACACTGATTTATGAGTCCAAATCAAGCTTTTACATCGTGATTCATTCTGGTTTTATTAGTATCAAGAAGAAATTGCCAACTCTCTAAACAGGACAAACTGGAATCACTTCGGTTAAAAGTGGGATAACTTCTTCATCATGACTCCAATGATATTGATTCGACTTCAGGGTGATTCTACACTGATTAATGAGTCCAAATCAAGCTTCTTACATCGTGATTCATTCTGGTTTTATTAGTATCAAGAATAAATTCCCAAATCTCCAAACAGGACAAACTGGAATCACTTCGGTTAAAAGTGGGATAACTTCTTCATCATAACTCCTATGATCTTGAGTCAACTTCAGGGTGATTCGACACTGATTTATGAGTCCAAATCAAGCTTCTTACATCGTGATTCATTCTGGTTTTATTTGTATCAAGAAAAAATTGCCAAATCTCCAAACAGGGTAAACTGGAATCACTTCTGTTAAAAGTGGGATAACTTCTTCATCATAACTCCTATGATCTTGATTCAACTTCAGGGTGATTCTACACTGATTAATGAGTCCAAATCAAGCTTCTTACATCGTGATTCATTCTGTTTTATTAGTATCAAGAATAAATTCCAAATCTCCAAATAGGGCAAACTGGAATCACTTCGGTTAAAAGTGGGATAACTTCTTCATCATAACTCCAATGATATTGATTCAACTTCAGGATGATTCTAAACTGATTTATGAGTCCAAATCAAAGTTTCTTACATCGTGATTCATTCTGGTTTTATTAGTATCAAGAAGAAATTGCCAAATCTCCAAACAAGGCAAACTGGAATCACTTCGGTTAAAAGTGGGATAACTTCTTCATCATGACTCCAATGATATTGATTCAACTTCAGGGTGATTCTACACTGATTATGAGTCCAAATCAAGCTTCTTACATCGTGATTCATTCTGGTTTTATTAGTATCAAGAATAAATTCCCAAATCTCCAAACAGGGCAAACTGGAATCACTTCGGTTAAAAGTGGGATAACTTCTTCATCATAAGTCCAATGATATTGATTCAACTTCAGGATGATTCTAAACTGATTTATGAGTCCAGATCAAGTTTCTTACATCGTGATTCATTCTGGTTTTATTAGTATCAAGAAGAAATTGCCAAATCTCCAAACAGGACAAACTGGAATCACTTCGGTTAAAAGTGGGATAACTTCTTCATCATAACTCCAATGATATTGATTCAACTTCAGGGTGATTCGACACTGATTTATGAGTCCAAATCAAGCTTCTTACATCGTGATTCATTCTGGTTTTATTGTATCAAGAAGAAAATTGTCAAATCTCCAAACAGGGTAAACTGGAATCACTTCGGTTAAAAGTGGGATAACTTCTTCATCATAACTCCAATGATCTTGAGTTCAGCTTCAGGGTGATTCTACACTGATTAATGAGTCCAAATCAAGATTCTTACATCGTGATTCATTCTGGTTTTATTAGTATCAAGAATAAATTGCCAAACTCTCTAAACTGGAATCACTTCGGTTAAAAGTGGGATAACTTCTTCATCATAACTCCAATGATATTGATTCAACTTCAGGGTGATTCTACACTGATTAATGAGTCCAAATCAAGCTTCTTACATCGTGATTCATTCTGGTTTTATTAGTATCAAGAATAAATTCCCAAATCTCCAAACAGGACAAACTAGAATCACTTCGGTTAAAAGTGGGATAACTTCTTCATCATAACTCCTATGATCTTGAGTCAACTTCAGGGTGATTCGACGCTGATTTATGAGTCCAAATCAAGCTTCTTACATCGTGATTCATTCTGGTTTTATTAGTAACAAGAAGAAATTGCCAAATCTCCAAACAGGGCAAACTGGAATCACTTCGGTTAAAAGTGGGATAACTTCTTCATCATAACTCCAATGATATTGATTCAACTTCAGGGTGATTCTTCACTGATTAATGAGTCCAAATCGAGCTTCTTACATCGTGATTCATTCTGGTTTTATTATTATCAAGAATAAATTGCCAACTCTCCAAACAGGACAAACTGGAATCACTTCGGTTAAAAGTGGGATAACTTCTTCATCATAACTCCTATGATCTTGATTCAACTTCAGGTGATTCTACACTGATTTATGAGTCCAAATCAAGCTTCTTACATCGTGATTCATTCTGGTTTTATTAGTATCAAGAAGAAATTACCAAATCTCCAAACAGGACAAACTGGAATCACTTCGGTTAAAAGTGGGATAACTTCTTCATCATAACTCCAATGATATTGATTCAACTTCAGGGTGATTCTACACTGATTTATGAGTCCAAATCAAGCTTCATACATCGTGATTCATTCTGGTTTTATTAGTATCAAGAATAAATTACCAAATCTCCAAACAGGGCAAACTGGAATCACTTCGGTTAAAAGTGGGATAACTTCTTCATCATAACTCCAATGATATTGATTCAACTTCAGGGTGATTCTACACTGATTAATGAGTCAAAATCAAGCTTCTTACATCGTGATTCATTCTGGTTTTATTAGTATCAAGAATAAATTGCCAAATCTCCAAACAGGGCAAACTGGAATCACTTTGGGTTAAAAGTGGGATAACTTCTTCATCATAAGTCCATGATATTGGTTCAACTTTAGGATGATTATACACTGATTTATGAGTCCAAATCAAGCTTCTTACATCGTGATTCATTCTGGTTTTATTAGTATCAAGAAGAAATTGCCAAATCACCAAACAGGGTAAACTGGAATCACTACGGTTAAAAGTGGGATAACTTCTTCATCATAACTCCAATGATATTGATTCAACTTCAGGGTGATTCTACACTGATTAATGAGTCCAAATCAAGTTTCTAACATCGTGATTCATTCTGGTTTTATTAGTATCAAGAAGAAATTGCCAAATCTCCAAACAGGACAAACTGGAATCACTTCGGTTAAAAGTGGGATAACTTCTTCATCATAACTCCAATGATATTGATTAAACTTCAGGGTGATTCTACACTGATTAATGAGTCAAAATCAAGCTTCTTACATCGTGATTCATTGTGGTTTTATTAGTATCAAGAATAAATTCACAAATCTCCAAACAGGGCAAACTGGAATCACTTCGGTTAAAAGTGGGATAACTTCTTCATCATAACTCCTATGATCTTGAGTCAACTTCAGGGTGATTCTACACAGATTAATGAGTCCAAATCAAGCTTCTTACATCGTGATTCATTCTGGTTTTATTAGTATAAAGAAGAAATTCACAAATCTCCAAACAGGGCAAACTGGAATCACTTCGGTTAAAAGTGGGATAACTTCTTCATCATAACTCCTATGATCTTGAGTCAACTTCAGGGTGATTCGACACTGATTTATGAGTCCAAATCAAGCTTCTTACATCGTGATTCATTCTGGTTTTATTTGTATCAAGAAGAAATTGTCAAATCTCCAAACAGGACAAACTGGAATCACTTCGGTTAAAAGTGGGATAACTTCTTCATCATAACTCCAATGATCTTGAGTCAACTTCAGGGTGATTCTACACTGATTTATGAGTCCAAATCAAGCTTCTTACATCGTGATTCATTCTGGTTTTATTGTATCAAGAAGAAATTGCCAAATCTCCAAACAGGGCAAACTGGAATCACTTCGGTTAAAAGTGGGATAACTTCTTCATCATAACTCCAATGATCTTGATTCAACTTCAGGGTGATTCTACACTGATTAATGAGTCCAAATCAAGCTTCTTACATCGTGATTCATTCTGGTTTTATTAGTATCAAGAATAAATTCCCAAATCTCTAAACAGGGCAAACTGGAATCACTTCGTTTAAAAGTGGGATAACTTCTTCATCATAACTCCAATGATATTGATTCAACTTCAGGATGATTCTAAACTGATTTATGATTCCAAATCAAGTTTCTTACATCGTGATTCATTCTGGTTTTATTAGTATCAAGAAGAAATTGCCAAATCTCCAAACAGGGCAAACTGGAATCACTTCGGTTAAAAGTGGGATAACTTCTTCATCATAACTCCAATGATCTTGAGTCAATTTCAGGATGATTCGACACTGATATATGAGTCCAAATCAAGTTTCTTACATCGTGATTCATTTTGGTTTTCTTTGTATCAAGAAGAAATTGTCAAATCTCCAAACAGGGTAAACTGGAATCACTTCTGTTAAAAGTGGGAAAACTTCTTCATCATAACTTTTATGATCTTGCTTCAACTTCACGGTGATTCTACACTGATTAATGAGTCCAAATCAAGCTTCTTAATCGTGATTCATTCTGTTTTATTAGTATCAAGAATAAATTTTCCAAATCTCCAAACAGGGCAAACTGGAATCAACTTCGTTTAAAAGTGGCATACCTTCTTCATCATAACTCCTATGATCTTGAGTCAACTTCAGGGTGATTCGACTCTGATTTATGAGTCCAAATCAAGCTTCTTACATCGTGATTCATTCTGGTTTTTTTGTATCAAGAAGAAATTGTCAAATCTCCAAACATGGGTAAACTGGAATCACTTCTGTTGAAAAGTGGGATAACTTCTTCATATAACTCCTATGATCTTGCTTCAACTTCAGGGTGATTCTACACTGATTAATGAGTCCAAATCAAGCTTCTTACATCGTGATTCATTCTTGTTCTATTAGTATCAAGAATAAATTTCAAATCTCTAAACAGGGCAAACTAGAATCACTTCGTTTAAAAGTGGGATAACTTCTTCATCATAACTCCAATGATATTGAATTCAACTTCAGGATGATTCTAAACTGATTTATGAGTCCAAATCAAGTTTCTTACAACGTGATTCATTCTAGTTTTATTAGTATCAAGAAGAAATTGCCAAATCTCCAAACAGGGCAAACTAGAATTACTTCGGTTAAAAGTGGAACTTCTTCATCATAACTCTATGATCTTGAGTCAACTTCAGGGTGATTCGACACTGATTTATGAGTCCAAATCAAGCTTCTTACATCGTGATTCATTCTGGTTTTATTTGTATCAAGAAGAAATTGCCAAATCTCCAAACAGGGTAAACTGGAATCACTTCGGTTAAAAGTGGGATAACTTCTTCATCATGACTCCAATGATATTGATTCAACTTCAGGGTGATTTTACACTGATTAATGAGTCCAAATCAAGCTTCTTACATCGTGATTCATTATGGTTTTATTAGTATCAAGAAGAAATTGCCAAATCTCCAAACAGGGCAAACTGGAATCACTTCGGTTAAAAGTGGGATAACTTCTTCATCATAACTCCTATGATCTTGAGTTAACTTCAGGGTGATTCTACACTGATTTATGAGTCCAAATCAAGCTTCTTACATCGTGATTCATTCTGGTTTTATTTGTATCAAGAAGAAATTGTCAAATCTCCAAACAGGGTAAACTGGAATCACTTCTGTTAAAAGTGGGATAACTTCTTCATCATAACTTTTATGATCTTGCTTCAACTTCAGGGTGATTCTACACTGATTTAATGAGTCCAAATCAAGCTTCTTAATCGTGATTCATTCTGTTTTATTAGTATCAAGAATAAATTTCCAAATCTCCTAAACAGGACAAACTGGAATCACTTCGTTTAAAAGTGGGATAACTTCTTCATCATAACTCGCATGATATTGATTCAACTTCAGGATGATTCTAAACTGATTTATGAGTCCAAATCAAGTTTCTTACATCGTGATTCATTCTGGTTTTATTAGTATCAAGAAGAAATTGCCAAATCTCCAAACAAGGCAAACTGAATCACTTCGGTTAAAAGTGGGATAACTTCTTCATCATAACTCCTATGATCTTGAGTCAACTTCAGGGTGATTCTACACTGATTTATGAGTCCAAATCAAGCTTCTTACATCGTGATTCATTCTGGTTTTATTAGTATCAAGAAGAAATTGCCAAATCTCTAAACAGGGCAAACTGGAATCACTTCGGTTAAAAGTGGGATAACTTCTTCATCATAACTCCAATGATATTGATTCAACTTCAGGGTGATTCTACACTGATTAGTGAGTCCAAATCAAGCTTATTACATCGTGATTCATTCTGGTTTTATTAGTATCAAGAAGAAATTGCCCAAATCTCCAAACAGGGCAAACTGGAATCACTTCGGTTAAAAGTGGGATAACTTCTTCATCATAAGTCCAATGATATTGATTCAACTTTAGGGTGGTTCTAAACTGATTTATGAGTCCAATCAAGCTTCTTTCATCGTGATTCATTCTGGTTTTATTTGTATCAAGAAGAAATTGCCAAATCTCCAAACAGGACAAACTGGAATCACTTCGGTTAAAAGTGGGATAACTTCTTCATCATAACTCCAATGATATTGATTCAACTTCCGTGTGATTCGACACTGATTTATGAGTCCAAATCAAGCTTCTTACATCGTGATTCATTCTGGTTTTATTTGTATCAAGAAGAAATTGTCAAATCTCCAAACAGGGTAAACTGGAATCACTTCGGTTAAAAGTGGGATAACTTCTTCATCATAACTCCAATGATCTTGAGTCAGCTTCAGGATGATTCTACACTGATTTATGAGTCCAAATCAAGATTCTTACATCGTGATTCATTCTGGTTTTATTAGTATCAAGAATAAATTGCCAACTCTCTAAACAGGACAAACTGGAATCACTTCGGTTAAAAGTGGGATAACTTCTTCATCATGACTCCAATGATATTGATTCGACTTCAGGGTGATTCTACACATATTAATGAGTTCCAAATCAAGCCTCTTACATCGTGAATCATTCTGGTTTTATTAGTATCAAGAATAAATTCCCAAATCTCCAAACAGGACAAACTGGAATCACTTCGGTTAAAAGTGGGATAACTTCTTCATCATAACTCCTATGATCTTGAGTCAACTTCAGGGTGATTCGACTCTGATTTATGAGTCCAAATCAAGCTTCTTACATCGTGATTCATTCTGGTTTTCTTTGTATCAAGAAAAAATTGTCAATCTCCAAACATGGTAAACTGGAATCACTTCTGTTAAAAGTGGGATAACTTCTTCATCATAACTCCTATGATCTTGCTTCAACTTCAGGGTGATTCTACACTGATTAATGAGTCCAAATCAAGCTTCTTACATCGTGATTCATTCTTGTTTTATTAGTATCAAGAATAAATTTCCAAATCTCTAAACAGGGCAAACTGGAATCACTTCGTTTAAAAGTGGGATAACTTCTTCATCATAACTCCAATGATATTGATTCAACTTCAGGATGATTCTAAACTGATTTAGGAGTCCAAATCAAGTTTCTTACATCGTGATTCATTCTGGTTTTCTTTGTATCAAGAAGAAATTGTCAAATCTCCAAACAAGGCAAACTGGAATCACTTCGGTTAAAAGTGGATAACTTCTTCAATCATGAACTCCAATGATATTGATTCAACTTCAGGGTGATTCTACACTGATTAGTGAGTCCAAATCAAGCTTATTAAATCGTGATTCATTTTGGTTTTATTAGTATCAAGAATAAATTCCCAAATCTCCAAACAGGGCAAACTGGAATCACTTCGGTTAAAAGTGGGATAACTTCTTCATTATAAGTCCAATGATATTGATTCAACTTCAGGGTGGTTCTAAACTGATTTATGAGTCCAGAACAAGTTTCTTTCATCGTGATTCATTCTGGTTTTATTTTTATCAATAAGAAATTGCCAAATCTCCAAACAGGACAAACTGGAATCACTTCAGTTAAAAGTGGGATAACTTCTTCATCATAACTCCAATGATATTGATTCAACTTCCGTGTGATTCGACACTGATTTATGAGTCCAAATCAGGCTTCTTACATCGTGATTCATTCTGGTTTTTTTTGTATCAAGAAGAAATTGTCAAATCTCCAAACAGTGGTAAACTGGAATCACTTCGGTTAAAAGTGGGATAACTTCTTCATCATAACTCCAATGATCTTGAGTCAGCTTCAGGGTGATTCGACACTGATTATGAGTCCAAATCAAGATTCTGACATCGAGATTCATTCTGGTTTTATTAGTATCAAGAATAAATTGCCAACTCTCTAAACAGGACAAACTGGAATCACTTCGGTTAAAAGTGGGATAACTTCTTCATCATAACTCCAATGATATTGATTCAACTTCAGGGTGATTCTACACTGATTAATGAGTCAAAATCAAGCTTCTTACATCGTGATTCATTCTGGTTTTATTAGTATCAAGAATAAATTGCCAAATCTCGAAACAGGGCAAACTGGAATCACTTCGGTTAAAAGTGGGATAACTTCTTCATCATAAGTCCAATGATATTGGTTCAACTTTAGGATGATTATACACTGATTTATGAGTCCAAATCAAGCTTCTTATATCGTAATTCATTCTGGTTTTATTAGTATCAAGAAGAAATTGCCAAATCACCAAACAGGGTAAACTGGAATCACTACGGTTAAAAGTGGGATAACTTCTTCATCATAACTCCAATGATATTGATTCAACTTGAGGGTGATTGTACAGTGATTAATGAGTCCAAATCAAGTTCTTAACATCGTGATTCATTCTGGTTTTATTAGTATCAAGAATAAATTGCCAAATCTCCAAACAGGACAAATTGGAATCACTTCGTTAAAAGTGGGATAAACTTCTTCATCATAACTCCATGATATTGATTAAACTTCAGGGTGATTCTACACTGATTAATGAGTCAAAATCAAGCTTCTTACATCGTGATTCATTGTGGTTTTATTAGTATAAAGAATAAATTCCCAAATCTCCAAACAGGGCAAACTGGAATCACTTCGGTTAAAAGTGGGATAACTTCTTCATCATAACTCCTATGATCTTGAGTCAACTTCAGGGTGATTCTACACTGATTAATGAGTCCCAAATCATGCTTCTTACATCGTGATTCATTATGGGTTTTATTAGTATCAAGATTAAATTCCCAAATCTCCAAACAGGGCAAACTGGAATCACTTTGTTAAAAGTGGGATAACTTCTTCATCATAACTCCAATGATCTTGAGTCAACTTTAGGGTGATTCGACACTGATTTATGAGTCCAAATCAAGCTTCTTACATCGTGATTCATTCTGGTTTTATTGTTTCAAGAAAGAAATTGTCAAATCTCCAAACAGGACAAACTGGAATCACTTCGGTTAAAAGTGGGATAACTTCTTCATCATAACTCCAATGATCTTGAGTCAACTTCAGGGTGATTCGACACTGATTTATGAGTCCAAATCAAGCTTCTTACATCGTGATTCATTCTGGTTTTATTTGTATCAAGAAGAAATTGTCAAATCTCCAAACAGGGCAAACTGGAATCACTACGGTTAAAAGTGGGATAACTTCTTCATCATTAACTCCGAAGATCTTTCTTCAACTTCAGGTGTGATTCTACACTGATTTAATGAGTCTAAATCAAGCTTCTTACATCGTGATTCATTCTAGTTTTATTAGTATCAAGAATATATTCCCAAATCTCTAAACAGGGCAAACTGGAATAACTTCGGTTTAAAAGTGGGATAACTTTTCATCATAACTCCAATGATATTGATTCAACTTCAGGATGATTCTAAACTGATTTATGAGTCCAAATCAAGCTTCTTACATCGTGATTCATTCTGGTTTTATTAGTATCAAGAAGAAATTACCAAATCTCCAAACATGGCAAACTGGAATCACTTCGGTTAAAAGTGGGATAACTTCTTCATCATAACTCCAATGATCTTGAGTCAACTTCCGGGTGATTCGACACTGATTTATGAGTCCAAATCAAGCTTCTTACATCGTGATTCATTCTGGTTTTATTTGTATCAAGAAGAAATTGTCAAATCTCCAAACAGGGTAAACTGGAATCACTTCGGTTAAAAGTGGGATAACTTCTTCATCATAACTCCAATGATCTTGAGTCAGCTTCAGGATGATTCTACACTGATTTATGAGTCCAAATCAAGATTCTTACATCGTGATTCATTCTGGTTTTATTAGTATCAAGAAGAAATTTTCAAATCTCCAAACAGGACAAACTGGAATCACTTCGGTTAAAAGTGGGATAACTTCTTCATCATGACTCCAATGATATTGATTCGACTTCAGGGTGATTCTACACTGATTAATGAGTCCAAATCAAGCTTCTTACATCGTGATTCATTCTGGTTTTATTAGTATCAAGAATAAATTCCCAAATCTCCAAACAGGACAAACTGGAATCACTTCGGTTAAAAGTGGGATAACTTCTTCATCATAACTCCTATGATCTTGAGTCAACTTCAGGGTGATTTGACACTGATTTATGAGTCCAATTCAAGCTTCTTACATCGTGATTCATTCTGGTTTTATTAGTATCAAGAAGAAATTGCCAAATCTCCAAACAGGATAAACTGGAATCACTTCGGTTAAAAGTGGGATAACTTCTTCATCATAACTCCTATGATCTTGAGTCAACTTCAGGGTGATTCGACACTGATTTATGAGTCCAAATCAAGCTTCTTACATCGTGATTCATTCTGGTTTTATTAGTATCAAGAAGAAATTGCCAAATCTCCAAACATGGCAAACTGGAATAACTTCGGTTAAAAGTGGGATAACTTCTTCATCATAACTCCTATGATCTTGAGTCAACTTCAGGGTGATTCGACACTGATTTATGAGTCCAAATCAAGCTTCTTACATCGTGATTCATTCTGGTTTTATATTGTATCAAGAAGAAATTGTCAAATCTCCAAACAGGGTAAACTGGAATCACTTCGGTTAAAAGTGGGATAACTTCTTCATCATAACTCCTATGATCTTGCTTCAACTTCAGGGTGATTCTACACTGATTAATGAGTCCAAATCAAGCTTCTTACATCGTGATTCATTCTGGTTTTATTAGTATCAAGAATAAATTCTCAAATCTCTAAACAGGGTAAACTGGAATCACTTCGTTTAAAAGTGGGATAACTTCTTCATCATAACTCCAATGATATTGATTCAACTTCAGGATGATTCTAAACTGATTTATGAGTCCAAATCAAGTTTCTTACATCGTGATTCATTCTGGTTTTATTAGTATCAAGAAGAAATTGCCAAATCTCCAAACAGGACAAACTGGAATCACTTCGGTTAAAAGTAGGGATAACTTCTTCATCATAACTCCTATGATCTTGAGTCAACTTCAGGGTGATTCGATTTATGAGTCCAAATCAAGCTTCTTACATCGTGATTAATTCTGGTTTTATTAGTATCAAGAAGAAATTGCCAAATCTCCAAACATGGCAAACTGGAATCACTTCGGTTAAAAGTGGGATAACTTCTTCATCATAACTCCAATGATATTGATTCAACTTCAGGGTGATTCTAAACTGATTAATGAGTCCAAATCAAGCTTCTTACATCGTGATTCATTCTGGTTTTATTAGTATCAAGAAGAAATTGCCAAATCTCCAAACAGGACAAACTGGAATCACTTCGGTTAAAAGTGGGATAACTTCTTCATCATAACTCCAATGATCTTGAGTCAACTTCAGGGTGATTCGACACTGATTTATGAGTCCAAATCAAGATTCTTACATCGTGATTCATTCTGGTTTTATTAGTATCAAGAAGAAATTGCCAACTCTCCAAACAGGGCAAACTGGAATCACTTCGGTTAAAAGTGGGATAACTTCTTCATCATACTCCTATGATCTTGTTTCAACTTCAGGGTGATTCACACTGATTAATGAGTCCAAATCAAGCTTCTTACATCGTGATTCATTCTGGTTTTATTAGTATCAAGAAGAAATTGCCAAATCTCCAAACATGGCAAACTGGAATCACTTCGGTTAAAAGTGGGATAACTTCTTCATCATAACTCCTATGATCTTGAGTCAACTTCAGGGTGATTCGACACTGATTTATGAGTCCAAATCAAGCTTCTTACATCGTGATTCATTCTGGTTTTATTTGTATCAAGAAGAAATTGTCAAATCTCCAAACAGGGTAAACTGGAATCACTTCGGTTAAAAGTGGGATAACTTCTTCATCATAACTCCAATGATCTTGAGTCAACTTCAGGGTGATTCTACACTGATTTAATGAGTCCAAATCAAGATTCTTACATCGTGATTCATTCTGGTTTTATTAGTATCAAGAATAAATTGCCAAATCTCTAAACAGGGACAAACTGGAATCACTTCGGTTAAAAGTGGGATAACTTCTTCATCATAACTCCAATGATATTGATTCAACTTCAGGGTGATTCTACACTGATTTATGAGTCCAAATCAAGCTTCTTACATCGTGATTCATTCTGGTTTTATTAGTATCAAGAATAAATTCCCAAATCTCCAAACAGGACTAACTGGGAATCACTTCGGTTAAAAGTGGGATAACTTCTTCATCATAACTCCTATGATCTTGAGTCAACTTCAGGGTGAATTGACACTGATTTATGAGTCCAAATCAAGCTTCTTACATCGTGATTCATTCTGGGTTTTATTAGTATCAAGAAGAAATTGCCAAATCTCCAAACAGGGCAAACTGGAATCACTTCGGTTAAAAGTGGGATAACTTCTTCATCATAACTCCAATGATATTGATTCAACTTCAGGGTGATTCTACACTGATTTATGTGTCCAAATCAAGCTTCTTACATTGTGATTCATTCTGGTTTTATTTGTATCAAGAAGAAATTACCAAATCTCCAAACAGGGCAAACTGGAATCACTTCGGTTAAAAGTGGGATAACTTTTTCATCATAACTGCCAATGGTATTGATTGAACTTCAGGGTGATTCTACACTGATTAATGAGTCCAAATCAAGCTCTTACATCGTGATTCATTCTGGTTTTATTAGTATCAAAGAATAAATTCCCAAATCTCCAAACAGTGCAAACTGGAATCACTTCGGTTAAAAGTGGGATAACTTCTTCATCATAACTCCTATGATCTTGAGTCAACTTCAGGGTGATTCGACACTGATTTATGAGTCCAAATCAAGCTTCTTACATCGTGATTCATTCTGGTTTTATTAGTATCAAGAAGAAATTGCCAAATCTCCAAACAGGGCAAACTGGAATCACTTCGGTTAAAAGTGGGATAACTTCTTCATCATAACTCCAATTATATTGATTCAACTTCAGGATGATTCTACACTGATTTATGAGTCCAAATCAAGCTTCTTACATCGTGATTCATTCTGGTTTTATTAGTATCAAGAAGAAATTGCCAAATCTCCAAACAGGGCAAACTGGAATCACTTCGGTTAAAAGTGGGATAACTTCTTCATCATAACTCCTATGATCTTGAGTCAACTTCAGGGTGATTCTACACTGATTTATGAGTCCAAATCAAGCTTCTTACATCGTGATTCATTCTGGTTTTATTAGTATCAAGAAGAAATTGCCAAATCTCCAAACAGGGCAAACTGGAATCACTTCGGTTAAAAGTGGGATAACTTCTTCATCATAACTCCTATGATCTTGATTCAACTTCAGGGTGATTCTACACTGATGTCCAAATCAAGCTTCTTACATCGTGATTCATTCTGGTTTTATTAGTATCAAGAAGAAATTGCCAAATCTCCAAACAGGGCAAACTGGAATCACTTCGGTTAAAAGTGGGATAACTTCTTCATCATAACTCCTATGATCTTGATTCAACTTCAGGTGATTCTAAACTTATTTATGAGTCCAAATCAAGCTTCTTACATCGTGATTCATTCTGGTTTTATTAGATCAAGAAGAAATTGCCAAATCTCCAAACAGGGCAAACTGGAATCACTTCGGTTAAAAGTGGGATAACTTCTTCATCATAACTCCAATGATCTTGAGTCAACTTCAGGGTGATTCTACACTGATTTATGAGTCCAAATCAAGCTTTTACATCGTGATTCATTCTGGTTTTATTAGTATCAAGAAGAAATTGTCAAATCTCCAAACAGGGCAAACTGGAATCACTTCGGTTAAAAGTGGGATAACTTCTTCATCATAAGCTCCAATGATCTTGATTCAACTTCAGGGTGATTCTACACTGACTTATGAGTCCAAATCAAGCTTCTTACATCGTGATTCATTCTGGTTTTATTAGTATCAAGAAGAAATTGCCAAATCTCCAAACAGGGCAAACTGGAATCACTTCGGTTAAAAGTGGGATAACTTCTTCATCATAACTCCTATGATCTTGAGTCAACTTCAGGGTGATTCTACACTGATTAATGAGTCCAAATCAAGCTTCTTACATCGTGATTCATTCTGGTTTTATTAGTATCAAGAAGAAATTGCCAAATCTCCAAACAGGGCAAACTGGAATCACTTCGGTTAAAAGTGGGATAACTTCTTCATCATAACTCCTATGATCTTGAGTCAACTTCAGGGTGATTCTACACTGATTATGAGTCCAAATCAAGCTTCTTACATCGTGATTCATTCTGGTTTTATTAGTATCAAGAAGAAATTGCCAAATCTCCAAACAGGGCAAACTGGAATCACTTCGGTTAAAAGTGGGATAACTTCTTCATCATAACTCCAATGATCTTGAGTCAACTTCAGGGTGATTCTACACTGATTTATGAGTCCAAATCAAGTTCTTACATCGTGATTCATTCTGGTTTTTATTAGTATCAAGAAGAAATTGCCAAATCTCCAAACAGGGCAACTGGAATCACTTCGGTTAAAAGTGGGATAACTTCTTCATCATAACTCCAATGATCTTGAGTCAACTTCAGGGTGATTCTACACTGATTTATGAGTCCAAATCAAGCTTCTTACATCGTGATTCATTCTGGTTTTATTAGTATCAAGAAGAAATTGCCAAATCTCCAAACAGGGCTAAACTGGAATCACTTCGGTTAAAAGTGGGATAACTTCTTCATCATAACTCCTATGATCTTGAGTCAACTTCAGGGTGATTCTACACTGATTTATGAGTCCAAATCAAAGGCTTCTGACATCGTGATCATTCTGCGTTTTATTAGTATCAAGAAGAAATTTCCAATCTCCAAACAGGGCCAAACTGGAATCACATTCGGTTACAAGTTGGGAATAACTTTCTTCATTCATAACTCCTATGATCTTCAGTCAAATTCAGGGTTGTATTCCTACCACTGACTTAATGAGTCCAAATTCCAAAGACTTCCTTACATCGTGATTCATTCTGGTCTTTATTTGCTATCAAGAAGAAATTACCAATCTCCAAACAGGCAAACTGGAATCACTTCGGTTAAAAGTGGGATAACTTCTTCATCATAACTCCTAATGATCTTGAGTCAACTTCAGGTGATTCTACACTGATTTATGAGTCCAAATCCAAGCTTCTTACATCGTGATTCATTCTGGTTTTATTTGTATCAAGAAGAAATTGTCAAATCTCCAAACAGGGTAAACTGGAATCACTTCGGTTAAAAGTGGGATAACTTCTTCATCATAACTCCTATGATCTTGCTTCAACTTCAGGGTTGATTCTACACTGATTAATGAGTACACATCAAGCTTCTTACATCGTGATTCCTTTCTGGTTTGTTAGTATCAAGAAGAAATTGCCAAATCTCCAAACATGGCAAACTGAATCACTTCGGTTTAAAGTGGGATAACTTCTTCATCATAACTCCTATGATCTTGAGTTCAACTTTCAGGGTGATTCGACACTGATTTATGGAGTCCAAATCATGCGTTCTTACATCGTGATTCATTCTGGTTTTTATTTGAGTATCAAGAAGAAATTGCCAAATCTCCAAACAGGACAAACTGGAATCACTTCGGTTAAAAGTGGGATAACTTCTTCATCATAACTCCAATGATCTTGAGTCAACTTCGAGGGTGATTCGACACTGATTATGAGTCCAAATCAAGCTTCTTACATCGTGATTCATTCTGGTTTTATTAGTATCAAGAATAAATTTCCAAATCTCAAACAGGGCAAACTGGAATCACTTCGGTTAAAAGTGGGGATAACTTCTTCATCATAACTCCAATGATATTGATTCAACTTCAGGTGATTCTACACTGATTTTATGAGTCCAAATCAAGTTTCTTACATCGTGATTCATTCTGGTTTTATTAGTATCAAGAAGAAATTGCCAAATCTCCAAACAGGGCAAACTGGAATCACTTCGGTTTAAAAGTGGGATAACTTCTTCATCATAACTCCTATAATCTTGAGTCAACTTCAGGGTGATTCGACACTGATATATGAGTCCAAATCAAGATTCTTACATCGTGATTCATTCTGGTTTTATTAGTATCAAGAAGAAATTGCCAAATCTCCAAACAGGCAAACTGGAATCACTTCGGTTAAAAGTGGGATAACTTCTTCATCATAACTCCAATGATATTGATTCAACTTCAGGGTGATTCTAAACTGATTAATGAGTCCAAATCAAGCTTCTTACATCGTGATTCATTCTGGTTTATTAGTATCAAGAATAAATTCCCAAATCTCCAAACAGGACAAACTGGAATCACTTCGGTTTAAAAGTGGATAACTTCTTCATCATAACTCCAATGATCTTGAGTCAACTTCAGGTTGATTCGACAACTGATTTATGAGTCCAAATCAAGCTTCTTTACATCGTGATTCATTCTGGTTTTATTTGTATCAAGAAGAAATTGTCAATCTCCAAACAGGGTAAACTGCGAATCACTTCGGTTAAAAGTGGGATAACTTCTTCATCATTACTCCTATGATCTTGTTTCAACTTCAGGGTGATTCTACACTGATTAATGAGTCCAAATCAAGCTTCTTACATCGTGATTTCATTCTGGTTTTATTAGTATCAAGAAGAAATTGCCAAATCTCCAAACATGGCAAACTAGAATCACTTCAGTTAAAAGTGGGGATAACTTCTTCATCATAACTCCTATGATTCTTGAGTCAACTTCAGGGTGATTTCGACACTGATTTATGAGTCCAAATCAAGGCTTCTTACATCGTGATTCACGTTATGGTTTTATATTTATCAACAAGAAATTGTCAAATCTCCAAACAGTGTAAACTGGAAATACTTCCGGTTAAAAGTGGGATACTTCTTCATCATAACTCCTATGATCTTGCTTCAACTTCAGGGTTATTCTACACTGATTAATGAGTCAAAATCAAGCTTGTCTTACATTCGTGATTCATTCTGGTTTTATTAGTATTCAAGAATAAATTCCCAAATCTCAAAACAGGGTAAACTGGAATCACTTCGTTTAAAGTGGGATAACTTCTTCATCATAACTCCAATGATATTGATTTCAACTCAGGATGATTCTAATCTGATTTATGAGTCCAAATAAAGTTCTTACATCGTGATTCATTCTGGTTTTAGTAGTATCAAGAAGAAATTGTCAAAATCTCCAAACAGGGCAAACTGGAATCACTTTTTAAAGTGGGATAACTTCTTCATCATAACTCCTATGATCTTGAGTCAACTTCAGGGTGATTCGACAATGATTTATGAGTTCAAATCATACTTCTTACACCGTGATTCATTCTGGTTTTATTAGTATCAAGAAGAAATTGCCAAATCTCACAACAGGGCAAACTGGAATCACTTCGTTTAAAAGGCCATCGCTATGGAAGTCTCTGTCCTCTAGAACAAAGTTCCTGTCGAGAGATGACGCTGTGCGCAGTCTTAGAGAGGGGCGAGACGGGAAGTGACTCGTGGCCCAATAGGGCCTGTCGAGGCCAGCGGCGTCGCGGAAGCCCAGTACTTGTCCCGGTTGGATCGATGCGGTCCTGGCCTACGCAGCCGGCTCGGACCGTGCAAAAGGTGGTAAGGCCAGCGTTACAGCGGTTGCGCGGCGTTGAGAGGTGTGCGTCAGTCGCCGGGCTATGTCCGAGTTGGGGTGTCGCGCGACGGAGCTGCGTCGTGGCCGGGCGCGCCTCGCACTAATGTGCCCCAAAGCGCTTACAAAAAACAATTTTTTTCAAAACAAAACGCAATGAAACAGCCAATCACTAGTAACTTAAACCAAACTGAGAGGCCACAATGTGTACAATTAACCCGAAGTTCCCGGAATAGATCCAGGTACCTTAGGCCAATCGCCTAAGTACACATATCCTATTAGGTACAACCCAAGGCTTTTCAACCCGACTGAGTAATACCAAATAGTTAGTTCGTCCGTACAAGGACTAATATCATATAGAACTCGTACTTAAAGAAACATTCTTTAATACATTATATAATATTCTTTCAAAAGCATCTTACAAACTGTTATAGATTAACCTCGAGGTTTTCGATAAAAAAACTTTTTACACTTAAGAATATCAAAAATATTTTTGCAAGGATAATAAAACTACTGCTGGCTAATTCTGTTCCTTCCCATCCTAAAGTAAAGGTCTCCCGCCTACTGGTTACCTGTATCACAAATGAGTCATGAGTAACTAGTTTACTCAGTGAGTCTAATCCCGCACCCCCAAGACATATTAGTAATATCCCGAGCAGTCGACACCATTTGAATGCAGTGGAAATAAATTTCATAATTATTATATATAAGGCCTATCATTCCATCGATGTGAATCGTATCTTAAACATCACCTCCATCTCACCCGCCATTCACTCATATATATACATATATATATATGCTAAACCCGGAAAACCACTAAGGCTAACCGAGCCTAGCGGGGAAAATAAATATAACCATCCTCTCCATCAGATATTCCAAGATCGAACATCTAATGTTGCATGCAGTTACATGGTCTCCAGGGTGCGACCCCATCATCGTGTCTTCGTGACCTTGTTCCATATCGCAGGGCCAATTCACAGTAATGCGAGAATTTTAGGAGAGTGAGTATACAATAAGATTTCACATGATTCATACTTATGTACTTATATATTAGTACTTGAGAACAAGTACTAAGGCTCGGGATAAACCTGAAATAATAATTCATAATATTTCTTAAGTATTTATAATAAGTAAACACGTCACAGTTTAGTATAGTTCAAGAGACTTACTTATCTATCAACCACAATCATTTATTTTACTCAAGCAACACTAATTCATAACTCATCAGTCATCTATCTAGACTCACCTTTGAATCCATGGGATTGGCTAAGGAAGACTAGACTCGAGCTCAAGCTTATCACACTCCAACTTCAGAACGTCAATTAGAAAGGATCCGATTGATCCCACCACTGACCTCGACCATCTGAATTAAAACAGAATGGTTGGAACAAAGGTTAATCAGTCCAGTTCAAGAAGAAACTCAAGTCAGATCAGATATTTTGATTCAGGAAAACTAAGTTCACACCATGATCTGACTGGTGAAGCTTAGCTAAAAATCATACCGGTTCAAGCATAAATCGGTTCAGCTAAGATGATTGAGAACATAACAAGTTCAGCTCAGATCAAGTTCAGGTAACACCGGTTCTAATCAGTTTACAACGGCTCAGCTTGGTTCTGCTAGGCTATAAAAGTACTTGACAAGTTCAGACCTTAGTCAGCCCGGTTCAGATAACATTAGTTCAGGATAACATTACATCAGTTCGGTTTAATTTAGACATTTCACATAAATTCAGCTACTGGTTCAATGAGACAGTTTCAATCATGAACCAACAAAGACTGAATCATATATGAACTTATTCAACTGACCTGACAGGCTAATCAATACACAGCACTTGGTTCTCAACAAACAGAACTGAAGCAGGGGACTGAAGCTTAACAAAACTGATCTCATCAAACATATAAACTCTTACCGATTAAAATCAACAACCTTCTGAATTTAACTGGTACACCACTTATAGTTGAAGCCACGCCTAACCTGATCAGTACCCTATAAAGCCAAGGTCGGATTCATTCAGAAAAAATCTCAAGTGCAGCCAAACCAACATAATTGCTCACAGAAAACTGATCCACACACATCTTACCGATAAAAATCAAGGCTGAAGAACATGGTGATTCTCAACTTCAGGATGCCAAAACTTCACCTCTTAAAAACACCAAAACTCACTTTTTAAAGTCAGAAAAGGGTGAGAAATGGAAATCCAAGCTCACTTCTCTTCTTTGAATTTTCTCTGATTTTTTCATGAATTTTTCCTCACAGATTTTTCTCTCTTGCTTTCTCTCTTTCTCTCTGAATTTTTCTGTCTTGTTTCTGAGATGAATGAGCTCGACCAGAAAGAGTGCATGGTAATAAATTACATGGAAAACAGCAGGAGAAGACTCAGCAAGAAAGGACAAAAGTTTCAGTTTAGAATAAGACATGAGATGAATCACACTTTCCCTCCCATGAAGTAAGGTCATTTCCTTCCCATGAAGAAAGTCCAGCAGCTTGTGCATCTCACATGACTTATAATATAGCAAGAAGGCAGGAAGGTGCAGGTCACATGTCAAGTTCAGGAAGGAGGCAAGCAGGCTAGAAGGTGCAAGGCATGTGACAGTTCAAGAATAATTTTATGAGTTTTGTCGATATTTTTCGGACAGTTTTGAATTAAATGTTTCTCATCATTCGAATCTCGTCCTATTTATTTTTCCGACTATGCTCCTCCAGCTTAATAAAACTCAACTATAATAGTTAACACTCCACCATAAATATCAATGGGAGGCCTTTCGACCACACGACAGTTCCGTCAAGACATTAATTCACCGGGTCGATTTTAATTTTTAAATTTGATCGTCCAATCTTCAAACTGATCTTCCTAAATTTCTCGACCAAAATTCTATCTGCTCGTGAGGGTTATTACATAAACCGTCACAAAGTTTGGGCTTGATTTTTGATAAAATCGAGAGAGGGCTTTTAGCCGCGCTTTAGACCTCTTCGGGCCGTTTTCTGACTTAGGCGTTTCCACGATTTTATCAAGATAACATTATTAAGACGGCGGCGTCCGAGAGTTAGTATCTTTTGTATGAGACGTGTGACTCTAGGTGTTTATTTAACCGTTACCATCTCATACGATTGACCCGATCCTTTCTCGAGAAAACAAGTTCTTTCGGTTAAGGTTCCAATGTCAATTTCGATTGAGACGGAACAACGATAAGTTCGATCAAGTATCGAAAGAGGGAGGTTAACGAGGACGAGGTGAAACTAGATTGATCTAACTTTCCAAACGAACGAGTCGGATTGCTCGTGTCATCTAACTCGCCCGTTTGACGAGTTGTCCTTGTCCAGCTCGCCATACAGGCGAGTTAGCCATGTTGTGCCTACCAACTCGTTTGTACGGCGAGTTGTTCATGTCATGCCATCCAAATCGCCCGTATGGCGAGTTAGTTGGTATGTTTCGTCCAACTTGCCCGAATGGCGAGTTGGCTTTGTCGAACTCGCCATACGGGTGAGTTGGTCGTTACGTGCTGACCAACTCGCCATACGGGCGAGTTAGTTTTTCCGAGCTGACCAACATCGCCCGTATGGCGAGTTGGCCTTGTCCAACTTGCCATACGGGCGAGTTGGTCGGTTCATGCTGACCAAGTCGTCTGTCCAACTAGACATACGGGCGAGTTGGTTGATCCGTACTGACCAACTCGCCCGTATGGCCAGTTGGCCGGTCCAGGATGACCAACTCGCCCGTATGGTGAGTTGGCTTTGTTACACTCACCATGAGGGCGAGTTGGTTGATCCGTGCTGACCAACTCTCCTGTATATCGAGTTGGCCTTGTCCAACTTGCCATACGGGCGAGTTGGTCGATTCGGGTTTCTTTCTTTCGTGTTTTGGCCCAGAGGCTTTTGTTATGTCGAATTCGAGACTGCATTCATATTGAAACACGATTTTTATATGCTAATTTCGACAATACCGTTTTTCCCCCAACAAATGCATTCTCCCGGTAGGTTTCCGACGTCGATTCTGTCGTAACCGATTTTGACCCCAACAGTTAGCCCCCTAGCTCGTCAGAACTGTGAAGTTCTTGCGAGCATTTGAAGCAGATTGGACGAATTAGGCGGAATCTGATATTTGAAGCCTGGAGGTGAAAAAGTAAATCCTTTCTTCTATAAGTATGTTGAGTGGTTTTACAAACTCTTCATTTGTATATTTCCACAAACTTTTTTAAGAATAAAAAGATTTTCTCCTTTCTTTCATTCTTTTGGTAAAACACCGTAGTGGGTTGTCCCAGCAAAAGTTGTCCGAATGGGCTGGATGCCAGCCGGAGCTATTGCCGAGTTCCCGACTCGGTCGAGTTTTTTCTTCTACAGGACATGTTGCTGAGTTCCCACCGACGGTTACTTTACGTGTTACAAGGTGTTCCTAACGCAATGCCATTTGTGGTTTCCTATTCCTGAGGTTATAGTGCGACTTCTCGATTGTTCTAAGGTATCGATTGTTCAAATAAACTTGTGTGGCTTGCAGCAAATTATCGGGATTCTCATGCTGAGTTACAAGTTGGGGATAACCCTCGATGCCAAACACCTGGATGCTTTGCTTAAACCAGTCGGAAAATTGTCAATAATTCAGTTGAGGCCCCGGTCGGGGATGACGATCATAAGTGAATTCGTGTCGAACTACCATGAATGGCGGAAATACTTCTTTTTTGTCCGTGTTGATGATACGTCTGTAGAGGAAAACGGTCTCTCCGTCTTTAGGACCAGATGGGGTTTGAAAGGTATTTATGATCAAGTGTGGCTCCTTTTCTCTTTTCTTTACCCCCCCCCCCTTTTTTTTTTGTTTCAGTGGAGTTCGATCTTTGATACGTTTCGTTTACATTTTATTTTCAGAGACCAATATTTTCCCTCCGAGTCCGGAAGGTCTGGATACCATCCGAGACTTGCTTCGCGGTCACCCTTGTTTCTGGGCAACGTTCAACCCCAAGAGGGTCTGTCATGCTGTCGCTCTCCACCGTTCTCCATATCAGCCAGAACTGCCGATTGAAGAAGGATCAGAGGTGTAATAACCCTCACGAGCAGATATAATTTTGGTCAAGAAATTTAGTATGATCAGTTTGGAGATTGGACGTTCAGATTTAAAATTAAAATCGACCCGGTGAATTAATGTCTTGACGGGACTGTCGTGTGGTAGAAAGGCCTCCCATTGAGATTTCTGGTAGAGTGTTAACTATTATAGTTGAGTTTTATTAAGCTGGACGAGCATAGTCAAAAAAAGGACGAGATGCAAAGGATGAGAAACATTTAATTCAAAACTGTCCGAAAAATATCGACAAAACTCATAAAATTATTCTTGAACCGTCACATGCCTTGCACCTTCTAGCCTGCTTTCTTCCTTCCTGAACTTGACATGTGACTTGCACCTTCCTGCCTGCTTGCTACATTAAAATTCATGTTAGCTGCACAAGCTGCTGGAGTTTCTTCATGGGAAGGAAATGACCTTACTTCATAGGAGGGAAAGTGTGATTCATCTCACCACATGTCTTATTCTGAACTGAAACTTTTGTCCTTTCTTGCTGAGTCTTCTCCTGCTGTTTTCCATGTCATTTATTACCTTGCACTCTTTCTGGTCGAGCTCATTCGTCGCAGAAACAAGACAGAAAAATTCAGAGAGAACGAGAGAAAGCAAGAGAGAAAAATCTGTGAGGAAAAATTCATGAAAACAATCAGAGAAAATTCAGAGAAGAGAAGTGAGCTTGGATGACCCTTTCTCACCCTTTTCTGAATTTAACCAGTGAGTTTTGGTGTTTTTAAGAGGTGAAGTTTTGGCATCCTGAAGTTGAGAATCAACATGTTCTTCAGCCTTTGATTTTTATCGGTAAGATGTGTGTGGATCAGTTTTCTGTGAGCAGTTCGGTTGGTTTGGCTGCACTTGAGATTTTTTCTGAATGAATCCAACCTTGGCTTTATAGGGTACTGATCAGGTTAGAAGTGGCTTCAACTATAAGCGGTGTACTAGTTACATTCAGAAGGTTGTTGATTTGAATCGGTAAGAGTTTATGTGTTTGATGAGATCTGTTTTGTTAAGCATCAGTCCCATGTTTCAGTTCTGTTTGTTGAGAACCAAGTGCTGTGTATTGATTAGCCTGTCAGGGTCAGTTGAATAATTTCATATATGATTCAGTCTTTGTTGGTTCATGATTGAATCTGTCTCATTGAACCAGTAGCTGAACTTATGTGAAATGTCTAAATTAAACCGAACTGATGTAATCTTGTCCTGAACTAATGTTATCTGGGCCGAGCTGCCTATGGTCTGAAATTGTCTTGAACTGATCTGGTCTGAGTAGAACCGAGCTAAGCTGTTGTGAACTGATTAGAACCAGACTTAACTGAGCATGAGCTGAGCTGTTATAAACCGATTTAAGTTGTTATAGCTTGAACCGGACTGAACTTGTTCTGAACCTGTCTTGAACCAAACTGTTATGAGAGAACTGAACTGAAATGTTATGAACTGAGTTGATTTTCTTCTGGAACCAAACTGATGAACCTTATGTCCAACTGTTCTGTTTTTAATTCAGATGGTCAATGAGAGTGGTCGGATCAGCCGAATGCTTGTGGTGGTTCTGAACCGAGAGTAATCCAGAAGTGGAGAATGTTTAGTGAGCTCGAGTCTAGTCTTCCTTAGCCAATCTCATGGATTCAAAGGTGAGTCTAGATAGATGAATGATGAGTTATGAATTAGTGTTGCTTGAGTATAATAAATGATTATGGTTGATAGATAAGTAAGTCTCTTGAACTATAATAAACTGTGAAGTTTTTACTTATAATAAACACTTATGAATTATTATTTGAGGTTTATCCCGAGCCTTAGTACTTGTTCTCAAATACTAATATATAAGTATATAAGTATGAATCATGTGAAGTCTTATTGTATACTCACTCTCCCTAAAGTTCCCGCATTACCGTGAATTGGTCCTGCGATATGGAACAAGGTCACGAAGACACGATGATGGGGTCGCACCCTAGAGACAGTGTAACTGCATGCAGCGTTAGATGTTCGATCTTCGAATATCGGATTGAGATTATGGTTATATTTATTTTTCCCGCTAGGCTCGGTTAGCCTTGGTGGTTTTCCGGTTTTAGTATATATATATATATATATATTATCCGTATGAATGAATGGCGTGTGTTGTGGAGGTGATGTTTAAGATATGATTCACATCGATGGAATGATAGGCCTTATATATATAATAATTATGGAATATATTTCTACTGCATTCAAATGGTGTCGACTGCTCGGGATAATATTAATATGTGTTGGGGTTGCGGTATTAGACTCACTGAGTAAACTAGTTACTCATGACTCATTTTTGATGCAGGTAACCAATAGGCGGGAGACCTTTACTCTAGAACGGGAAGGAACAACATTAGCCAGCGATAGTTTTATTATCCTTGCAAAGTAGTTTTGATATATCCTATGTATAAAGTTTGTTGACCGAAAACCTCGAGGTTAATCATTATATTTTGTAAGATGCTTTTGAAAGGATATAATAAAGAGATAACTTTTCTTCATGCATAACGTTCCATTTATATGATTAATTGAATTCAACTATTCTTTAAGTTATGATTCCATCAGATGGAATGAAATTTCTAAACTGGATTCATGAGCGTTCAAATTGTTTCCCCCCAATTTTTTTTCCCGAACGAACTAACCTTTATTTTTTACATCGTGATTCATTCTGTTTGTATATTAGTTATCATAGCAGAAAATTATATGCTCAAATAGCTGCAACTCACAGGGCAAGTACTGGATAGTTCACTTCCTAAGAGGGAGAATTTCATGTGTACGCATTATACGAGTCGTGTTACTATTGAGACACTACACTGATGATCTATGCGCTAGGTACTTCAATTTCCCTCTAGGGTGATCTCTCGCACACTGATTATGAGTCCAAATCATGTCTTACATCGTGATTCTATTCTGTCTGTATTAGTAATCAGAGAAGAAATTGCCAAATCTCCAAACTGGACAAACTGGACATCACTCCGGTCTAAAGAAGTGGCGATACTCTTCATCATAGCACTGCCTTATGATCTTGAGTCAAGACTTGCCAGTGTGAGTTCTGAGACACTCTGGTTGAATTTATGGAGTCCAAAATCAAGCTCATCTTATCATGTCGGTGATTATCATGGTGTTATTAGTATCCAGAATAACCTACTTCCCAGTTTGCGATTATTAACTGCTTAAATAATGAACATGTGGCAAACTGGATATCCAGCTTTCTACTGTTCTTTTAAGAATGTGATTGTTAGGCATAACTCTTCATCATAACATCCAGATGATATTGATTCACTTCAGGCTATGTCGTTTAATTCTAAACACTGAAATCTTGATTACGAGTCACAAACCATGCAAGATTACTTCAGAATCGTGAGTCATCTAGTTTATTAGTATCAAAAGAAATTGCAAATCTCAAGGAGCAGGGCAAACGAATCATTCGGTAAATAGCGTGTCACAAAGTGTATCAGGCAATGGTTTATACGAGCTTTAATGGACTTGTTTCAAACGTTGAGTCAAATGATCCAAGATAACTAATATGTGCGGCCTTCATCTTAAATAATATCCTGTGGAGTTACGTAACCGTTATTTTCATATTTTCAGAATCATCAAACAAGCTTGAGGTAAGAGTGTAATCTACCAATTTGAGCGTTTATGCTCGTTAGCTGCTCATAAACATTCATGTTCATCATAAAAATCCTCTCTC
>CAJHQQ010004153.1:0-32124 GCA_905132885.1 Moricandia moricandioides
TGGAATGTCCACATAACCGACCCATTGGGACTTGATCCAATCCACTTGGAACGACTAAAGGCCATAACCCAATAGCCCATACAAGCCCAATGAACCCACGGAATTACCCTTCCAGAAAAAAAGGAAAAACCGACCCATGGCTAAGACCCAATCAGACCATCCGTCCGATCGTCCATGAACCATGGTTTGTGGTTGGTTCCACTCGGACATGACCTTGGCTCCTACCAAGACATTTCCGTGACCAAACCACACATTCATCAAGCAAATACAGAGTAGGAGAAGAATAAACAGTATTGAAAAGAAGAAGGAAGAGATCCGGATGCAGTTGGACCAAAACCCAACCCATAACCACGATCTTACCGATCAATGGTCCATGGCGATGGTTCGCCAATAACATCCATTACCTGGAACTTCCATGAAGATAATAACCACGACTTTATCAAGTCTTATCATTCACTTCCAGGAATGATAAGATCCATTCATGGATCGTGCATCATATCCCATGAACTTCCACGAAACAGTCTCTCCACGAACTACCCCCTTTAAGGCTATATCATCCTTGGGAAGTGAAGTCCGGCCCTCTCTCTTCTTTTCTCATGATTTGCGTGTGTTACCAGACTCAGGAGAAAGGTTTGAGAGTTGATATCAATGATCAAAACCAATCAGAAGGTCGTTCTCAACTTCCCTCATGATCTCTCTCAAAACAGTCTCGATATCGCCTACACAAGCATATCGATATTGGATTATTGAATCCGACTTTCTCCCCTTTTCTCTCTGTATTTTCTTCTGTCTGTGATGTCTATTTTCGTGCCCAGGTTCCCCCTATTTATAGAGGACGAGGGGGTAAGTCTTGCCCCACAAACAGGCACGACTTGTTGGTGAAAGGGCATGACTTGGTTGATAGGTTGCACCTCTTGACCACAAGCATCCCTTCGCCCATAACTGACCCTTCTTGGGTCGATACCAAGCCCAAACAGAGACCCAGACCCACCAGGCTTAGCCCATGGCCTTACCCAAGGGTCCACCAGGCCCTAACCACTATGGCCGGACCACCTTGGCCCACCACCGGCCCGGACCCGGACCAACTGCCCAGTACCCGAACACTCCGTCCAGCTGAGTTGAGCTGATCCCCAGCTGGTCCAGCTGAGTGAGCTGGTAGCTCAGCTGAATGAGCTGACCTAAGTAGTGTTGAGCTAGGCTGAGCTTGGCGATCTAGGTTTAGTTGGTCGAGATGGCCGTACACTTCGTCCAGCTGCCAAAACACTCGTCTAGCTCTTTTGACTCGTTTCTTTCCCTCTCATTTGGTTAAGTCCTCATAAACTTAACCCATCCTGACCACGGGACGTTTGTAACTTGATCTAAATGATCCTTAGATCATTTCCTCGAACCATGGTCAGTCACATGATCCTTATTCAGGATTGGGGATGCTACACTCCCCACATTCAGGCACCGTCTCAATGCTGGTTAAGTGTTCACACTTAGCGGATTTGATGTGGGCTTTTTGCAATCAGAACTTCAGGATGTCCGACTCTCTTCTGACTATTCGGTTCAGTGATAGACTATATTTGTATATTGTGCTTCCAACTAATGCTTCTGATGAATCTTTTATATAAGCATATGTATCAATGTTCATGCAGTAGATTGATGACAATAACTGATATCATTTTGACAATGGTCAAGTTTCATCCCTAAATGAATCTGAAATAAATTATCAGTGTCATATGCTTTATTCTGCCGAAGATTTGGAAGTTAAACAGAGACACAATCAGCATAGGTGTCGATGGCGGATATGGATTAATGAAGCCTCTGATCACATAGTGTGCTGCATTAGTTTAAAGATGCATTGATCTATAGCTCAGTCTATTGTTTTCTTAAGTTAAGATGGTGGTTCACTAGAAGAGTTTTGCTTCAGAGTATTGTCTACTAGTCTCCAGATTTTGTTTTAATCCTCTTTGGTCCATGTTATGAAATATGTTTTGGATTCCTTAAAAAGAATTAACTGTAAGTTCTTGAACGATTTGATAACAAGAGAAGTCACTTTTATATTTTAAGGGTCGATCCGTGGAGCGTCGAAGAAAATGGTGAACATACAAAAAGAGCAAGAGAAGGGATAATAAGTGAAGAAGAAAAAAATTGCAAGAGAGAAAGAAGAATATTAACAATGAAGATTCAAAGAAGAAGGAACATTAAATAGTTACTTAGACACCAGAAGTGTTATGAATAAATAAATTTTTATGCTGATACGCTTCTCTATGAGGTTTGATTTTTTTTTTAAGGATAACTTTTCCCACTTCCATAATCTTTATGACACTAAGGTTGCTAGTTTACTCTGCTAAGTTGCAAACTTGCACTTTTGCTATACTAGACGATGCTTGAACCATTAAACGTTGGTGTGTCATGTGTCTAGAATACTATGTAAGAACAGAGGAATCAAAAATTTAGAGGTTGATAAAAGTTGTTGAGAAGTCAGGATCCATAGTGGTTGTTAACTGGGGATCAGTTGGCGCAATGACTTTACATTTCTGCAAACGTTACAAGTATGTTGAGATCCTAATATTTGATCTCCGGCATGACATGTTATGATTCTTTCTTCAACCCTATATAATCAAAACTACAATGATACAGATGGTGACCCACAAAATTGCATTAATAAAGCGTAGTAACCTTTAAAAAGCTGTGGAAGACAGAGTTAATACATACGAGATATTGTTTTTAAGATTTTCATATGCAAGTCCCATAGTTTCCATCTCTTACTCTTCTCTTACCTCTTCCAATAAAACAATAACACTTTCATCACATAAACTTAGTAATTAAACTATTTTACTTTAAATCCTTTATGTTTTTAATTCTATTAGCGTGAAACTTATGAGTCTATATGATCCTAAACAGATTGTCCTTTAAGAATAAACGACCTTCGGCAATATTTATATGTATTAAACTATTAATGCATACATAAAGAATACCGTTTCTATTCTTTAAATAAATTTATTGGTTTTTAATAGCCCTACCTCCCACAATTTTGCTAAAGTCTTAGCAATATATGCGCGAAAACATACACAAAAGAAAAAACTAAAAAGTCAGATGTTTATTAAAATTTAAATTACTTTTCTACTCCTTCATTTCATTTTAGTTTTATTTTTAGGTTCATGCAAAATGATTAATAAATATTTAATTTTGTATTTTTTCAAATAAAAACATCATTACTTATAAACCTAACCACATTTCAACCAACAAAAAATAGAATAACATATAAAGTTTTTAATTAATTTTGCCTTGAAATCATAAAAAATGCTTATTTTAAAACTCAAATTTTACTCTACCGCGACAAGTAAATTAAAATGGAGGGAGTATTGTTTATCATGTGCTTACCCGCCCATTGAGCGGGTTTCACCCTAGTTGAAAATATTTCCTCATATTATTGTTTGATATATATATATATATATATATATATATCATCAGTGTTTGTTATTATACATATTTGAATATACTATATTTTCATAGTTTTCAAATTGATGAAAGTGGATATTTAAATGGACCGATTCACTAGAATGATTTTTTTAGAAGGAAACTTTAAAAATGAAGATTTTAATAATGATATATTACGGAATATACAATATATTAAATGCATATTTAAAACACTACCCTATATTATGGTTTTATATACATATATTCAGTTATTTTGTTGTTTAGTACATTTGAAGATAATATATGTCTATACTAACTATGACTATCACTATATTTATAATTTATATGATCTTCCTGTTTATGCATATATGGTACATAAAGCACATTAAACTGTATAGTTAAATTATTTCCTCATATTTTGGTTTTATATAATCTATTTCAGTTTTATTTGTTATTTAAAATTTAAAATGATATATTGTCATACTAAATATATTTATATTTATATTTATATTTATAATTAATATGATTTCCTAAATTTAGTAGGAGATTTGCAATCAAATATTCGAAATCGAGTAGTTAAGATATTTTTTATATTATTTAGATTTCACTTTCTATTTTCCCTAATTTTTCATCTATATAAGGTTTTTATTCTGTTTGTTGATTACATAGTTATCATGGCAGTTATTGTTTTCCTCGAAAAGCAACTCTAAAGAACTTTTTAATGTGTTAATTATGTTGTATGCTTAATAAGCATTGATGGGGTAGACTATCTAATTTAAAAGTAGTCCATTCTACTGATATTGCCAGGGTAACTCGTCATAAATATCATATTATTTTTGATGCTACTATTCTGGTTGAATTTATATTTACAGAGGAGACATCCTAAAAGTTCTCATTCGTAAAATACAATAAGTTAAACATGGGATTAACTCATCCCAAATTTTTAATTCGGTTAGAACTCTATCCTTTTCGTATTTTTAGTTAATTTTCTTATTTTAAAATATTTTCTTGGATATTCTAACTGTTCTTCAACTTGATATTAGATATATTGGGGGCTCATATATCAGTTGAAAATCTAGACTGGGGATTTAAGCTGAAAAATATCATACATATCATATCTATATCGCTAACGGTAACTGATATTAAGTAACTGGATATTAAGTAACTGGATATTTAAATTATTATAATTATTTGTATAACGATGACATTCGTTATTCATTTATATGATTCCTATATAATCCTTTTGTTCAATTCTAGCTTCAGCCTCGATCGAGTGAGTTGTGTTGCATATGGGACAATGGGTGAACATGTCAATACATTCTAATCATCTTATCTTGATAACATAGTCATTTGCGTGCAACGCTTCGGGAAGATGGAAGTTCTTTACGGTTAGATCTTTATTGACGATATGTTTATTCGAATGTTTTGGTGATTAATAGCATGATACAATGGTCAATATTGGTATACACTAGAGGGGATATAGAGAGGTTACCAACATTCCTAGATACTCTAAGATAATGTTCAATTAATTAATTGAAGCATTTACTACGTCCAAAAAAATGTTCCTACTTATATTTAATTTATATATAATGATTTTCACGATATATGTTTACACTTTGTTCTTTGTTTTTTGTTTGACAAGATCAAGAAAAGCAGAAGGAAGCAATTTGAGAGTTTTTGTCCACTATCCGTGTGTATTATTTCCATTTAGTTTGGCTTTATGTTCTCTCAATTATTTAATTTGTGAATATTTATTTATTATCATTTTAAATATTTCAAATAACCCTTGATGATGGTTATTTTTTACAAACTAAAGTTTTCATATGAACTTTGTAATAGTTTGTAAATATTGAAAGCTTTATTGACTCATATTATAATCGAATAACACATATAAACTATTTTACCTTTACTTTGTTAGCGCATTAAGAAGAGGAAAGTAAATATTCCTTTTCCACCTATTTCGCTATAAATAATATACATTCCTTACATCCACAACTGAAAAAAAACTTCAAAAAAAAAAAACAAAGTGAACAAGAATCATGAGTTCGTTTCGAATTTTCGATTTGAGTGGAGTTTTTTTTTGAATTTGAATTTTGGGCTAAATTTTTAAAAGTTTGGAAAACAGATATAACTTTGAAAACATCTTATATACATCGCATATTCGTGGATAAAGAAGTAAGTTTTTCATTTTCATTTGTTCTAACAGTTATAATGAGCAATATATTGTATTATAAAAACCTAATAGGAGTATCATATATTTTCAAAATAAATGTTGCATAAACAACGGAGAGGCAGAGCAACAATCCAAATAGTATTTTAAAAATTAGGAGGTTTTTTCGTCACGCATAAGATTAAACGAGAGTAGTTCATAAATTTGAAGTAATTCCTAACAATGGAGATCAAAGAAATACCAACAACAGATTCCAAATAAAATTTGTTGATCAAACTATGGTAGATTGAATTGAAGTTTCTTGTAAAACATCCATGTATGATTTTGTGTTTTTCGATAAAGTTATACATGGTAATTTAAAATCCATCCACACCATTGGTATATCAAATTTAGTCTCTACTTAATTAAAACAACTATATATGTGTCCTCTTTTGATTGAATATCAATGATACCATCATAGACTTGGTAGGAATCATAATCTATGTTGTATTGTCTTATTATTTTTAAGACTCACCATATGATCCTTTTTCGAGGATTATGTAATTTTTTCGATTTCAAAAAAAAATAATACAAGGTATAATCTTATTGATACAATACTTTAATTAAATTGACTGCTAACATTAAATTTTCCATAATAATCTCATTTGTAACTAATTTTATTGTTTTGCAATTATTAGTGGTGTAGAGCTTCAATGCCAAGTCTCTGGAATGCTTGCTTTGGAATTTATAATCAAAAAATTGCAGAGGTGGAACAAAGGCGGTGGAACAATGGCCTTACACCATATGTTGCTCTAATGTTTTGGCATTTCAACTACAACTGAGGAGCTTTGTACAAGATTATGTATTACCATATTTTGTTATTTATTACATTTTCTCCATTGTGTGATTCTCTTACATTTGTACAATTGTTAGGTAAGACAAGTATTATTGATGGAGGAGGGTGCTCTAGATTCATCACTAATCCACCATGGATTAGTGATGCTTTTAATATATTTGGTCTGTAATAATTTTAAAATTTGATTCAGTGGAAGTGAGTGTCCACTTTAAACCCCTCTAAACTATTTAAAATATATCATATCTTACTACATTATGAATTTAGAAGTGATGAAAGAAAAAATATAATTAATGTTCCCCATACTAGACATTAATATATACTAACTATCAAAAGTAAATGGATATTTTTTGATAATCTTATATTGGTAGGTAAGATTTGATGTTCATTATATATAAATATTCATTTTCAAAATCACATTTATTATAATAAATAAAATTCACAGTTAAGTCATCATCTTCATAATGATGTTAACAATGATACTCATTCATATTAATATCCAATTTTTAAAGTTAAAACCGTTCAAAAGAATCATCTCAAAGGACTCTATCAAACCTTTTTAATATCTTATTCTTTTTCACTTGATAAAGAAACTGCAGAGGAAATCACAAAGCCTAAAAATGAATATCATGGCACACAACAATACCCTAATTTCATACTTCAATGAATCACCAACCAATGTTGAAATTTGGGCAAAAATATTACGAGAATGAGAAACTACAACTCCTCTTAATCTTAAAGAGTGACATCTTGTTGTCGGTCATCTAAATGTAAGTTATAATTTATGTTTAGTTTTTGATTTTTTTTTTTGTTTTAATGTATACGAAATTTTATTTTATTCTCATGGTATATTTGGGTTGCAGAACCAAAATCACAGATCCTAATAAGTTGATTGATAAATACTATTTTGGGAATTTCAATAAAGATTTATGGAGGCCTTTAGACCATGAGTTGGTTTGAAAGAGGTACACTCCACAAAATTCCACATCACATTTTTCGAACGTAGTAAGGTATTTTTTAGGCATTCAATTACTGAAAATCCAATGTTTGTATGTGTGCCATTCGAAAAAAGTTCTAAAATTGAATTTTGAGAACATTTATCCAATCGGTATGTATTTTGCTATGTGATTTGGTTTATTTTTTACATTTTTTACATGGGATTAATATGTTATGTATTAGTGACAAAGTGTAATTCGTAATAATCTCGATTTTTGTAGAATTGTTTGGATGAGTTACTAATTTTGGATCTTTAATTCAGACTGTGGATGATCTTATGAGGAGATATTTGGTGTACCTCTAACAAAAAATTATTTTAAGTTGATGGATGAAAGGTGATTACTTTTGTTAGTATAAGTAACTCATATTATATATATATATATATATATATATATATCAATTAAACTTCTATTTAAAATTAACATTCATATTATATTTATGTCACAAAAAATACTACTCACAGTGGGTGTAAGTTGGAATGCCAAGCTTCAGGACAACTTGTCCGAGAATTGGATATGAAAAGTTGGAGGTTCAGTAAATACCAGAAAACCTTTTTAACTTTGCGTTTCTAGCGTGTAACTACATTGAAGAAGGTGAAATTCTTATGCATTTTAATATTAGTGACTTATTTTCAGCATATGGTCTAAAATATTTACATTGTTGGTAATTTTCAGGACAACTTGCCCGAGAATCGGATATGAAAAGTCGGAGGTTCAATAAATACCAGAAAACCTTTTAAGCTTTGCGTTTCTAGCGTGTAACTACACTGAAGAAGGTGAAATTCTTAGCATTTTAATATTAATGACTTATTTTCAGCCTATGGTCTAAAATATTTACATTGTTGGCAATTTTCAAGAAATGTCATGATCACAGACGTAGGACAATGTGCTAAATTTGAATTTGATCCGACATGGATTTAATATTTATGTGTTATGATTACTCAGTTTTTACAAAAGCTAAGTACTTAAGTTTGTTGAGTATATGATTTTTAAATTTTTAACATATGTAGATTTAAATCTAGATACATCCAACCGTCATAAATATAGTATTCCAAAGTATATATTCATTTAAAATTTTAATTAATATTGCTGTATTTTGTTTTTGAGATATAGAATTATTGATTGATAGAAAGGAAGTTTTGAAGTCATCGTATCAAAAGACAATATACGTAAATGATACTATCGTATCAAACAAATGCTTAAACTGATAGATGATATATTATTCTTAACCTAATTTATAAGTCAGAACCTCACAAAAGTCTTATATAAACAACGTAGAAACCACATAGCAAGTATGATTTTAAAATATCATAAAATGTATATCGCCAAGTTAGAAGATTTAAATTGTAGAGAAACATATTGGATTATTCATGTGAAGATTAAAGGTATATGCAAAGAATATATCATATACCATGTAAAACACTTAGTATGGTGTTGATTGACGAGAAGGTAAAATTAATCTTTTACTACTCTAATACTTATATTGTATAAGCTAAATACAATTGATTGGACTTTTGTAAGGGGCTTAAACAAGAATAAGAAAAAAAATTATTCGTCGGTAGAAATATCTTCTAATCGAATGAACTTGGGTCGAAACTGAAGATTTATGTCTACATTCTAAAATTGTAGATGAAGAACATGATGGTTACAAACATTAATTATGTTGTTTATCATATCTACTACTATCAAGATAACTCAATACATGGAAGGTTAAATATTTACACTCCGTTTTTATGTTAATTTGTAAATCTTGTACATGTTCTCTTATATATATTTCAGTGTTTTTGCAGTCATAAGAAAATATATCAGTGGAAAGAGGTTGATAAGTCATTCTTAAATAAAAGTAAAGAATATTTTTACTTTTTTGCAGAGCCAAACTAAATGTAATATTCTTTGATAATGTTCTTATTCAGTGTTTTTAGAGTAATCAATGAATTATATTTCTTGATTTATGCTAAGATCTATAAAGTATAGTTTGATGGTAATTATGAAGAAATTATGACACTTAAAACTCACATTATCACATTAAATTACGAAATAAGCAGATTTTTTTCTGATTTGATATATACAGATATACCGCTTCTATAAACATATCATTTTGATGATCTTTATATTTTAAAAAATCCATATAAATGTCCAATATTGATAATATTCAATTATTTTTTTATGCATTACAATATTAAAATTTCTATCATATACTTAAAGAGAATGTGGTGAGTTTATCAGGTCTACATCATTAGAAATAGACCAATAAGAATGCATCATTCCTTTCAAATCTGCCATGTCATTGAACACTAAATCGGGCCAAATATTTTGGGATGTAACTTATTTGTTTGGCCCATTCGTCAACAAAATAAATTTCAATCCCAAACAAAATATCCTACCAAACACGCAAACAACTTTTTCACTTCGTCTTCGTCCTCCCAAAACCTAAAAACACTATCGTCTATGTGTCTCACCATTACTTTGTAAATTAAGTCCACCAACGTTCTTCAATTAACTATCACTCCTTTAATCCTCATTGATCTTATCGTTATGGCTCCTATGTCTCCCTCTTGTTTAAACACCTATTACGGCTCTTTCATCCACTCAAATTCAACCAAATTCATAACACTCTTTTATTGCTAGGTTTGTTCCTAAGCAACCAGGATGTGGAAAAACGTGTTTACACTATGAGATATATGCTTAAATTACACTAGAGATACTGATTACTCTCTCAAATAAGAGGTTCAGATGTAGTACTTAGGGATTGAATCCACAGAGAGCAAGGGCACATAATATATTTGATAATCAACTTAGTTATTGTAACATCTCGATTTCGGGTATATGTGGAAAGGCTTAAGATAATTGATTTTGCTACCTATGTCACCAAAATGTGCTTACTTTTTCCGTCACACATTCATTTAGAACTCCAGAGCTAAGCGTTGTTATGCTGGAGTAGTGGAAGGATGGATGATCTATCAGGAAGTGATTCGCAATACCGTGTGAGTGAGGCCATATCACTGAGAAAGGTCATATGGTGATTGCAGGGTCAGTAAACTAGATTTCCGAGCCTTGAAAAATTAACGCACCGCCCGTCAGACGGGATGGGGCTCACATACTGAGTGACCAAGCGGGGTGGCCAATTAGCCGTGGGCGGTCGGGGTGCTACAAGTGGTATCCGATCTGGTTAACCATCACGGTTTTGACCTAAGAGGTGTTGTGCAGGGCTGTAAGCATGGGTCCGTGGGACAGGTTGTCATATAAAAAATCAACATTTTTGTAACAACCGTCCCACGGACCCAGGCTCACAGCCCTGCAGAGCACCGACCCTAACCCCTCACTTGTTAGTCCTCACTGACTCCCGAGGTTGGTTATGTGTGCGCTTGATGTTCCTCAAACCCAAGACCTCACCCTTTAACAACCCTCCCACAAGACAAGCTATCACCAATTGACCTACATATCAATTGGTGACAGTTTGTCCTGTGGGAGGGTTGTTAAACGGTGAGGTCTTGAGTTCGAGGAAAGCCAAGAACACCAATAAACTACCTAGAAAGTAAGTGAGGACTCACATGTCAAGGGATAGGCTCGGTGCTCTTCAGGGCTGTGAGACTGGGTCCGCAGGAGGGGTTGTTACAATTATGCTAGGAAATTAATAATACTTTAAAATAAGTAACAAGGAAATAGTTGGTTTCTAAACAAGTAAGGAAATAGCTAGAGCTAGAATTTTCCAGGTAGTAAATTATAATGGATAGAAAATCAGGGATTTTCAATCATAGAACATAAATTTAATTAGTAAAAATATCATAAGTAATATATATCCTATGGCGAAGCTCAGATTCTACAACTTTTGTGTGCAAATTCGGAATGGCCGTTGATCAATGTTATGCAAACAGAATCGATCGATGACTTTCTTAGTCAAGCATTAAACGATCCGATTCGATTGGTTCACTTAGAATTACTAGACTATTCTCTCGATTGTCCCTAGTAATTTAAGCTCAACATGATTTCTTTAGGTAATTATTCTACTCTGGCAATTGTCAATTATCCTAAGATCAATGTTCTAGGTAGCTAATCAAGAATACAAGCAATAAGTAAAATTCTATTGATAGATCTAATAATCACCTTAGCAATTTTATTGTGTGGCTAATTCATCAAAACCTTTAATAAACCCTAAATTTAACAAAGTGACTACTTAGACACAACTAAGCAGAACACGATCATAAACATTAAATAATGCATAAGATAAAGAATATGGATTAGAAAGTACGGTTCCAATACAAAGCTTGAAGAAGTATTGATCTTCTCCCCAAAAGCCCTAAACTATTATGTTTGTTATGAAAAGTATCCAAGCTTGTAAAAAGTCTCCTTTGCATAAAACAGTGGAAAAGATCATATTAAACTAGGTAAAACTCGTCCAGAAGCAATCTTGTAATTTTTGTGACTTGGGCTTCAAGTCAGCTACTTTGTGAGTTGGGCTTATGCTCGTCGATCGACACAATACTCTGTCTCGACTCGTACTTTGCTAATCCTGCCAACTACGATGTTCCTCTCTCTCTCTCTCTCTGAGCTCCAGAAAGCCTCATAATCTCTACAATGCTCCTAAATGTATATGGACCTGGAAAGACTCTAAAACACATCCTAGACACATTATAATAGACTCCAAATAGGGCCCATAACATTGTCTAAAGGTGGTAAATAATGGCACCTATCAACTATGGGAACTCAAATAATGCAAATCAAGGAAGTAAATTATATCCAGAACAATTGGGCTGTAGATGTTGCAAGTAAGCTTTCATTTTTATATATAATTTGTTTGGACAACTGACAGCTTTAACGTTGGATTATATCAGCAGGTGGATAATGATCAGTGAAAAAATATATCAGGGAGTACAAAAGGAATGATGTAATGATGCCGACATATTTTTATGCGAGTTACTAAGATTTTGGTTGCCTTTTGGCCCTTGATCTGAAAATTTAACCAATATTTGTGAATGTGGATTAGGTACCAAGCCATTGCTACTGCTCAACGAGAAGAAAGCAATTCTCCTTCACGAGATTACTTAGTGTTGGAGTAGATTCATTTTCTGTAGAAGAAAAAAGAATATCAAGTAAAAAGGAAAATCAAGAAAAGGAGAAAAGCAAAACAAAAAGGAAATCATGAAGAAAAGGTAAATAAGAAGAAAGGAAATCAGAAGATTAGAAAATAGCAATTTACTATTATTGTTTAAGATCACAACTCTATAAATAGAACAATAAGCTTCAGGTTATTGTATCCAGAAAGAGAATCATAAACAGAGAGAAAGATCAAAGAAAGAGATTTTTAATAAAAAGAGAGTTTTAATAATAAAGTGCAAACCACACAAAAGAAATCCCAACATGGTATCAGAGTCAATGTCTTGAATGCTACTTTGGAAGAAGAAGAAGAAAAAAAATATCCATGTAAAGTTTTTGCAAACTTTATTCCACTGCAAGAATAGTTCGTGCAAACTCAGGTACATGCAAAATTCAGTCTAACTCAACAAATCAAAAGAAGAAGCTATATGACAAAAAAGCATGCAAGGAACACTATGAATTCCTATGTTTGATGGACAAAATTATGAGCTTTGGGCTACAAGGATAAAAACTACTTTGCGGATCCAAGAGCTTTGGGAAGTTGTAGAAGGACTTCCATCTAAGTCAAAATCAAAGACAACTACAAGGTCTGAAACAGAGTTAACTGAAGAAGAAAAGAAAATGAGATGCAAGATATGAAGGCTCTACAATTGTTGAAGATGATTGTAACTGATTTTATTCTTATGAAAGTAGTTTCTGCTACTACATCTAAATACTTCTAGGAGAGACTAGAAGAAACCTATCAAAGTAATGATCAAGCAAAACTTGTAAGGCTAGATTCTTTGAACAAATAATTTGAGGATCTACAGATGAAAGAAAGAAAAAAGATTCGAGAATATACAGATAAAATACAATGGGTAGTCAACCAGATGAGCTTCCTAGGAGAAGAAAAGACTAGTTACCAGATTGTCAGGAAGATACTAAACTCAATGCCAAAGAGATATACCAGATTAGCAGCTCTAAAGCAGGAAACAAAATATCTAAAGAATACTAATGTTACAGATCTAGATGGATCATTAATCTCTCCTGAAGCAAAATACTTAGAAGATGAGGAAGAAACTGAAGGAGCAATGTTTGCAAAAAGGAAGTTTGGTCAAAGATCACATCAATATCATAGATCAAACAAGTGGTGCAGTGGATGCAAAAAGGATAATCACAATGAGGAAAATTTCTACTTTCAAAAAGAAAACTCACCATGGTGTAGAATTTGCAAGAAAAAAAAATAGATGTTTGTTATTTTAGGATTAAAATAGAACAACACAATGAAAGCAAACAAGCTCAAGGAGAATGCTTTATTTGTGGCAATTCTGGGTATTATGCAAAATACTGCAAAAGCAAAGGCAATGCAGAAGTTAATCTATGTCACAATGAAGAAGAACCAAAAAAGAGATTATGAAGAAGGAGCATGGATAATTGATAGTGGAGCAACATGTCGCATGATTAGAGATGAGACACTCATCACAAGATTAGACAATACCTAAAAAGTTAAGATTAAATTTGGATAAGGAGAATTTCTTACAAGTGAAGGAAAAGGAGATATTAGCATGGAGACAAAAAAGGAAAAGTGACAATCAAAGATGTTTTACTGATTCCAGAACTTGACAGAAACTTGTTAAGTGTGCCACAGTTATTGACTAAAGCTTACAAAACTCTATTCGATGAGAAGACATGTATAATCATGGATAAAGATTGGAAGAAGTTAATAGAGGTTGAAGAACATAATCAGAAGTTCATTATCAGATGGGAGATAGTTCAAGGAAAAGAAACAGAGAACTCACAACCACAAAAGACGCATGAAGCAAGATCAAAGTCAACCACAAAATTTCAAGAAAAAAAATTGCTACAAAGCAAGAGAGACAAAAGAGGAAAAGCTATCACAAGATGAAGATGAAGTTGTTTCAATTAAGAAGGAGAAAATGATACTACAAAAAACGAATCTAGAGGGAGTATTGGAGTCTATCCATTTTCTATAGAAGAAAAAGGAATATAAAGTAAAAAAATCAAGAAAAGGGGAAAAGGAAACAAAAAGGAAATCATGAAGAAAATGAGAAAAACAAACAAAACTAAATCATGAAGAAAAAAGCAAATAAGAATAAAGGAAATCAGAAGATTACGAAATAACAATTTACTATTATTGTTTAAGATCACAACTCTGTCAATAAAGACCTAAGCTTAAAGTTATTGTATCTAGAACAAGAATCATAAACAAAGAGAAATACCAGTTTTAATGATAAAGTGCACACCACAAAAAAAGAAATCCAAACACTTAGAACCAAAATGGTTTATATGATTGAAAGGATTTTCGTTTAGCTTTTATTGTTTTTCAAGGCTTAAAGGTGAGCGTGGTATCACCATTGATATTTCTCTATCAAAGTTTGAGACCACCGAGTACTCTTCCATTGTCTTTGATGCTCTTGGACATCTTGATTTCATGAAGAACAAGATTAGTGGTACCTCCCTGGCTGATTGTGCTGTTCTTATCATTGACTCACCATTGGTTGTTTTGAAGTTGGTATCTATAAGGACGGACAACCCCATGAGCACGCTCTCCTTGCTTCCACCTTGGGTGTCAAGCAAATGATTTTGTGAAGTTGTATAAGTAGCTATTCATTTTTCATTGCTTATTGTGATCATACTCTTTCAATACGATGCTAAAACATATGCAAGTCTTTTGTTGTTTTCGTGTTCAAGATGGATGCAATTACCCTAAATACTCCAAGGTAGTACAATGAGATTATCAACGAGGTGTCTTCTTACTTGAAGAAGGTTGGATATAACCCTGAAAAATGTCATTTGTCCCTAATCTCTGGTTTTAATGATGATAACATGATTGAGAGCTTGTAAGACAACCATAACTAAAAGTTTTTTAACGATTAAAGATCGCATATGAAAAGACCCCAGAAATAATTTTTATTTACTTATTAAGTAATGTGACCTGATATTTGCATTTATCTATATTCCTTTTCTTTTGTTTAACATGCTGCATAAGAGGTTATCACGGGTAGTCAATACAAGATACCTTACGAACATGAAGTTTTTAGAGATTGTTTTTAGAAAACGTTTTTTCATGTTAAAATATTTTCTTTTTTTTTTATTCTAGAGCTTTCAGAAAAAGATACTCAAAAGGTTTTAAACCCAATTTGAATATATAAATATATATAGTAAAAGTTAAGACTATAGACAAACCAAAATTAGATATTAGATTAGCTTTGCATAAATTTCAAGATTTTTATTTATGCGAATTAGATTCAAGAGCAAATGATTTATAAATTTCTCCAAAGACAGTTCACCACTATATCACAACAAATCAGGCTAAAAGTATTAGCTAAAATAGAATTTACAGAGTAGAAAATGTTGATTATTTCATATACTTACCATGCTGAAATAATTTAAAAACTGTATATACTATATAGAATTTCACATAATTATATTTGTGTTTAGCATTTGATATCCACACAAAGATTAGAAACAAAATAAGCATGCAATCGCAATTATTTGCTACAGCCCTCCTTCATGTTTGGGATATGATATATTAACCCAAATACAATGTAAAAGGTAAGAATTCGCGTAAAAAATAATTTATAACATCTCCAAAACCATTATCCACGCGTAGCGCAGACAAAAGATCTAGTAATTAATAAATAAATAATAAAAAAGCAATAAAAAATAATTATAACTAATGTTAGATACTCTTGTTTCACCAATTAATATATAGAATATTACCGTAAAACTAATTTATTGTTTAGATGAGCCTCAAATATAAGTCAATTCACTAGTAGAAAATTGTGAAATACGCACGGAAAATTTCGTGGCTACAGCTTTTTTCGTGACTATAAGACGAAATATACACGAAAAGTCACAAAATGTTTTCGTGTCTATACTATCGTGACGAAAATTTGTGGTGACAGTTCATGACTAAAATAGTCACGCTTTAGACACGGTTTGTTTTCCTGACGAATACAATCACGATTTAACATGAAATTATTTGTGTTTATTTTGTCAGGGTTGTTCCCTGTCGTTTTCATGACAGTTAGTCATGATTATGAATGTGACGTTATTGTGGATAAGTTGGTCACGATTGTAAATGTGACGTTATCGTGGATGGGTTGGTCACGATTGTGTGTTGGTTTATTGTGTTACTACTTAGACATGAATTGTTCATTGTTGTAAACGTGACTAAATTCAAATATTTGTTAAAAACAACCTTAAATACGAGAATTTAAACCTAATAAAAATATATTACAATGGAAAATGTTTTGACAAAACAATACAGCTGATTTTTGATAATTAAAGTTGTTACAAAAGGATCGTTACATTACGAAAAGACCTAGTAGCATCCTTGTTACATAGTTGTTACAAAAGCTAGAAGAGATCAACTTAAGCAAGAAGGCTAAGGAGTTGAGAAATTTTCAGGTTGGTTTACTTGAGGAGCATCAGAAGCATGTTGGTTCACTTGAAGAGAAGCGGCATCAAGAACACAAAGAGCCTGTAGCTTCTTGTTGCAGCCATCTCCTGCTTGAAATTAGACTTAAAATCTAAAATCTCCTTTGAGAGTTGTCATATCAGTCTTCAATTTGTCTTTATTCCAGAGACGCGCAAGTCCGTGTCTAAGCCACGTTTAAGAGATGCTGGGTATGACTAAGGTGGTTCATAGTCTCTAAACTGGACACTCCCAATCTCTTATATACGTCTGTAAACATGATTAACGATGATTAACGAAAGAAATGCGTAGTGAACAATGAATGGAAAATTGATTATAAATGACATGGACAGAGACATAGTAGACAGATAAAATTCCAGCAATAAAACAGAAATAAGCAGAAGACATGATGAACCAAAAAGAACTTTCTAAATTCTATGTAGAACAGGTTGTAAGGTGTACAAGTAATGAAACAAAAAATAACAATTTAAGAAGGGGTATCTTGAGAAATTCTTGATCAAGGAACGGCCTTGAAGGAGAATTTGTAGCAGTTGGGCTGACACCACTGGGAGAGTCCTCATTGAATATCATAGAGTCCACAGCTTCCTCCACCTCTAGGAAAAGAGCCTCAACATGTTGTAAGGTAACAAGAGAAACAAGAGAAGCAAGAGAAGCAAAATAATCAGAAGACATGATGAACCAAAGAGCTTTCTAAATTCTATGTAGAACAGGTTGTAAGGTATACAAGTAATGAAAGAAGAAATAACAATTTAAGAAGGGGTATCTTGAGAAATTCTTGATCAAGGAGGAACGGCCTTGAAGGTGAATTTGTAGCAGTTGAAGCACTTGGGCTGACACCATTGGGAGAGTCCTCATCGAATATCATAGAGTCCACAGCTTCCTCCACCTCTAGGATAAGAGCCTCAACACGTTCATCAACGAATGAACCATCCTTGCAAGTGTGTCTTGTGCACAAGGTCAATGAAAGATGGTGGCTCGTCCAATCCACCCTCAAACATCTAGATAACATAAAACAAGGTGATATATGAATTTAGAATAGATAAATGAAAATATGAAGGAAATAGTTGAAACTTTACCATATCGTACTCAAGCTTCCCAAAGTTATTTGGTCCAGCAGAGTGCTTAGACATCTTCTTGCCAGGAGGAGCTGAAGTGCGTGACTTAACAGCCTTTGCGCTCTTATCCTTAGCTTTTTGAGTTGCCCAATTGGCTAGGAGGATAGACCAGTCCTCTTGACTGATGTACTTTCGCTTCTCGTTATCTCTCTTCTTCATGTTGATCTTTTGACATACAATATGTTGTGTGTGAATCTTCCAGCAGTTGTAAAATTCATCATGGTGATTTTCTTTCCAATGATAGTTTTGCTACATAAAAACAAAGAAGGCATTAAATGTAAAATTGTTAAAATGGAAGTGAATAGTAAACTAGAATACATACGATGAAAGTATGCGACCAACTTGTTCTCCTCTCCTCTGGAACAAACCTCCAGCTAGACCATGGCACCCAATAGTAAGCTTGCCAACTTGTTCGGATGAATTTATGAACACTAGGGTCCATTCCAAACCTGAATGCAAAAACAACAACAGAGGAAATGATCAGGAAGAATATTTACATATGTAAAGCAATACAAGAAAAATAACAAGTGAAGAAATCAAAGACTTACCACAAAGCACCATTGGCTTTCTTTGGATGTAGGTGAGGCTGATACTCTTTAGCTGCAGAGCGTAAGAGTTCTTATTATGTTAGATGGTTGTAGTTATTAACAGGTGGACGGTCTCGAGTTGAAGACCCAACAGCTCCTGTTTCTGTTTCTTTCGTGTAGAGCAATTCTAGATCCAACTAAGTACTTATAAACTTTTGGTTCGGTTTCGGGTCGCTTCCAGTTCAAATTTTGGGCACAAGTAAAATGTCCAGACCGTATTTCTATAGTGTTAAATAGAATTTATGAACAAAAATATATTGTAATTTAATTATTTTTTCTAACAATTTCATCATGAGCGGCGAGTCTCTATCTAGTAGGAATGTAAAAATCAAATATTTACTCACTCATATTAATGGCCAACACATAAATGTGTTATTGGTGGTGCTAGAAAGTAAAATTAAGTATATGTTATATTTAATATTTTTTTGTTTAGAGTAATATCATACAATTAATTTAATGCTATTAATGTCATTATAATTGTATTAGTTTAAACTATACTTCTTCTCACCAAATTGTATATGAATGTCTTAATACTATATATAAGCATACATAATGATATATGATTTTTAACTTATATGAATGTTTTCATATTACATAAAATGATAGTTTTCATATACATATATGATAAGTAAATATAAGAGAATACAACTGATCATCAAGTGTTATAGAGAAATATAAACATAAAATCTAAGAATCATACGTGTATAGCTGGACATGAATGCGGATAACCCAACTAGTAATCCATATCCAACAGTTTTGGTAAAACAAAGTATAATTCCATGAATATGTATCCTAATTCGTTGACAAAGGATATGTATGTTCATCTTTATTGAACATCAACCAAAGTCACTAGAGAGAGAGAGAAAGAGCTAGCCCAAAGATAAAGTTTGTGGATGCGTCAGTCTCCTCACCATCGGCACGTGTCATGATCTTAATCGCTTATAATAATGCCACGTCAGCAGACCCCAAAAGAAAAAATAAATAAATTTACAAAAGAGATTTCGATTTCGATGGAGTCTTGCTCTAGAGTACTTGTACTCTCTCTTCCTTTAAGTGCTTCGATACGTTTTTGTTCGGTGAAGACGGAGTCTGATTTGGTAGGAAGAAGATGTCGAGTGGTGGTAAGAAGAAAGGTTTCTCAGTGAACCCTAAAGATTACAAGCTTATGGAAGAAGTTGGATATGGTGCTAGTGCTGTTGTTCATCGAGCTATTTATCTTCCTACTAAACAAGTCGTCGCTATCAAGTCTTTAGATCTCGATCGCTGCAACGCCAATCTGGTCCGTTTCTTACCGATCTCAATTTTTGTTTCTCAGTTAAGCCCTCAGCTTTGTCTCCGGTTGCTATTGTAATCTGTTTCATTTGGACCATGACTAGTTATTAGTTCAGAACTCTTAACTGAAAAATCTCCCACTAACTAATATCATCTGCTGTACAAGTTGTTGATCATATTAGTTTTTAGATCTCTTCTTCAGCACTCGTTGCTTCAACTTCGATGCAAATTGATGTATTGTTTTTGGTTTTACTAGGATGATATAAGGAGGGAGGCTCAGACCATGAGTTTGATAGATCATCCGAACGTTATAAAGTCGTTTTGTTCATTTGCTGTTGATCATCACCTCTGGGTCGTCATGCCCTTCATGGCTCAGGGCTCTTGCTTACACCTCATGAAGGCAGCATATCCAGATGGGTTTGAAGAGTCAGCTATATGTTCTATGTTGAAAGAAACACTTAAAGCTCTTGATTATCTTCATAGACAAGGGCATATCCATCGAGATGTTAAGGTCAGCTTAACTTGAAATTTTGTTTTTTCTCCCATCCCTGATATGTATTTTCACAAATATTAGGCGGGAAACATACTTCTTGATAACACTGGAGAGGTTAAGCTCGGTGATTTTGGTGTCTCTGCATGCTTGTTTGACAGTGGCGATAGGCAACGTGCAAGAAACACCTTTGTTGGCACTCCATGCTGGTTGGTTACTGTAGTCTCATTAAGCATTGTTGCTCTCTACTCGATTATTGAACAAGTAATATCTTGTTTCTGTTTGTAGGATGGCACCGGAAGTCTTGCAGCCAGGAAGTGGATACAATTCGAAGTGAGTTTATAACCTCAATATCAAATACCAGCTATAATATTATTCGTTGATTTTAGTTTATCTAGATAGTGTTTCGATTGTTTCAGCCCCAAAGCTACTATCATTTCTCTTATTTGGTTGTATGCTAGTGAGTATTTTCTATGTCAAACAAAAGAAAAGATCTTTGGAAACTGTTTGCATCAAAGATTGTCAAATAACAGCTGTTGGTCGGTTTGGTCTTGTGTATCTTCCCACAGGGCTGATATCTGGTCTTTTGGAATAACCGCGTTGGAGTTAGCTCATGGTCATGCACCTTTCTCAAAATATCCCCCCATGAAGGTATTCAATACTTTGCAATGTATATCGAGAACAGATCTTATTCCTTTTTCACCCCATAACAGGTACTTTTAATGACTATTCAAAACGCTCCGCCTGGCCTTGATTATGATCGTGACAAGAAGTTTTCAAAGGTACGTGTGTTCTTTCTAGGTAGATTCTTATGTTATATTCCGTTTGCAAGACTTTGTTCTAATGAGAAGATGTTCAGCTGTGACCAGTCCTTTAAAGAAATGGTAGCATTGTGTCTGGTGAAAGATCAAACCAAAAGGCCAACCGCTGAAAGGTTGTTGAAACACTCATTTTTCAAGAATGCAAAGCCACCAGAGATTTGTGTCAAAAAGTTATTTGCTGAGTTGCCACCTCTCTGGACACGAGTAAAAGCTCTTCAGGTTTGGCATGCTTTAAACATCTTCGAGCTTGTTGTACTCGTCCTCTTCGACTCTGATTAATAAGAGTCGTTTAATGATAGGCCAAGGATGCTGCACAGCTTGCTTTGAAAGGAATTGCCTCTGCCGACCAGGAAGCTATATCACAGGTGACAAAAGTTTATATGACTCAGGAGTCGAAATTGCCAAGTGTTTATAAAAAGTTACTTTTATTTCAGAGTGAATACCAAAGAGGAGTAAGTGCTTGGAACTTCAATGTTGAAGATTTGAAAGAAGAAGCATCTTTGGTAAGCTATGGTTTGATTAAATCTTATATGATCAATGGTTTCCATCAATTAATCCTGTGATTACATTCTTGTTTGTGTACAAATAGCTAGACGATGATGACAGTCTAGCAGAGAGTAGGGAAGAAGATGAACTTTTTGGCGATCAATTGCATAATAAAATGAACGAAAAGGAAAACATTTCGAAAACTGAGGTGGTAGAACCGATCTGTGAAGATAAATTCACTTTGAATTCAACTGCTTCTTCTGTTGGAAAAACGATAGCAAATCCAGAGCATAACGTTCCACAGGGAAAGGCTCAGCCAGTGAGACGCCAGACTCAAAGTGGACCACTTTCACCTGGTACTTTGTTAACTATTACGGATTCAGAGAAGGGACATGGTTATTATGCAAGGTTTGCATTAGCTGATTATTGTTTAAGAGATAATTGGATTACTAAGTATCTGCAAATCAGATCTGCTTCTCCTTTCGGGAATTTCAAATCCTCAAACTTGGAACTTTACTGTCTGCTAGGCCTGAGAGTGAACGCCAGCCGGCACCATCAGCCCAGAGAGCACCCAGCTTTAGTGGTCCATTGAATCTCCCAAACCGTGCTTCAGCAAATAGTTTTTCAGCTCCTATCAAATCTTCTGGAGGTGCAGTTTCAGCATGCAGCTAATTGTTTGTGTTGTTTGTTTCTACTGCGGTTAACTTAGAAAGGTTGTCCATCTTGAATAGGCTTCCGTGATTCTATGGATGACAAGTCGAAGGCTAATGTGGTTCAGATCAAAGGAAGATTTCAAGTAACATCAGAAAACTTAGATCTCGCAAGGGTGGGTCTATGATCTTTTCCTACTCTACGCTATGAGTGTAGGCTGATGATTCTCGTTGCCTGAGTTTTACCTGCTTAACTCAATATACTCTTTAATCTGCAGGCATCCCCTCTGAGAAAATCTGCCAGTGTTGGGAATTGGTTGCTCGAATCTAAAATGGTCAGCTTACTACAACAAGACTTTTCTTGATCAGCAAAATGTCTATTTCCTAACAAATAACATTCTTATATTATTTTTTCAGCAACAGCCAACGGGTCAGCCCATCAAGGAGTTAAATAGTCATCCTGTGTCTCCCTCATTAATCATTCCTCAACTTCAAAATCTGTTTCACCAGAATTCAATACAACAGGTGTGGGGAATAGACAATTTGCATTGAGACATGAGTTTGTTTTTTTACAGCTCTCAAGTTATGTTTTGTCTTAATGGAACTGTGTAACTTCAGGATCTTATTATTAATTTACTGAATAGCTTACAAGCTACTGAAGCAACAGATGGTAAGATAGAGACGTGAATCCTTTCTGTTTGTTTACAACGATGATGTATGGCGACAGATAGTTTAACTAACTCTCGTCCTTGGCTTGTTATAGGTTTACAAAATGGAAAGCTGCCACCTTTGCCTCGAGGATCTGACGGCAATGGAGCCGTAAGTTGATGTTCTTGGAATCATTAATGTGTGGAATAAAATCACGTTCTTGACATTCTTTGCTTTGTGTTGGACAGGTTATTGATCCCACAACTTCTGAAAGGGAAAGGCCACTACTTAACAAGATCTCTGAACTTCGGGCTAGGTCGTTCCTCTTTTATGTCAATCAGACCTTGAGATCAATGTGGTATAGTCTTTTACTAATTGCCTCGAAAAATTCAATTTCTTTAGAATGAAAGAGTTGACAGAAGAACTTGAAGAAGAGAAATCAAAACACACCCGAGTAAGTTAATACTTACTCTTCCCTTTAAACATCACAACATCAAGTGGTTCAAATAAAATTGCTATGTATAGAAACTCAAAATTAGTTCCAAAAAAACCTCAAAACCCACATCGAGTTAATCTTATCCCTGAATTATACTCATCAAGCATGTCTTGTGCTTATCTACAGCTGCAGCAGAAATTGAATTCAGTTACAGGTCAATTGTAGCCTGTGGCCAGAACATGAGCTACTCAGAAGCTTTACCGGAAGTGAAGTATATTTGGTTCTGTTTTGTGTTGTAGAAGCACACATCATCGGCCATTTGTTTTTCACAAGAAAACATATAGAGGATAAATGGAGAAGAAAGCTCGTTGTCATACTGTATTTGGGGTAAACTTATATGATATTATTAATTATTAGTAATAGGTTCTTATTCTCTTTGTTTTCGTGGATTGTAAATGAAACTTAATTACATGTATTTGTATTGTATCCACCAGATTCTTTTAGTAATAATCTCATCTAATGATATATAATCTTTTTTTTGTTCCAAAAGAAAGCTTTCAGTTCAATTAGTTAGCTCCTTATATATATGCCAAAGATAATTCATACAAAGATAACTTAAAAAAAGTTTTTGTCATAAATAGTTTTCAAAAAAAAAATTATTAAAGTAAGTTTTATTAAAGAGTGTAAATATATGTTTATACGTTTTAGAATTGACTAATATAGATTTAAGGTTTTGAATTAAAAAAAAAAATTCTCAAAATAAAAAAGTTATTTCGGCCATTTTTTTGTGGGTTATTTTGATGATAAAAACTTTTAAAAACTTTGAGAGAATTGTCCTAATTCATATTCTGCAAACATTTTTTTTTTGGAATTCAAGCCCACCCCCTCCCACAAAAGAAAAAAAAATGAAACTAAAAAAATTACAATTCAAATACAAAATTATGGAATTCAATTATGGATTACATACTCTAAACAAAATTAGATTAAAAAAGGCGTGTATGACCCAAGTTGTGCAGATGGAAACCCTAATCTCTATCACCGTTTGTTCCAAATCATCAACCACATAAAACAGTCCCACACAAGGGGCAGGTATTTTTGCGTTGAAGCCACTCCAAGAGACAACGATAACGGAAGGCATGAGACCACTTCATGTGTGTGGTAGCACCACGTTTCAAAGAAGAACCAGAGAGATCATCCAGACAAATTGAACACGACATTGTTTCCATCTTTAAACTCTTGAGTTCTTCTCTATCTATCTTCCCAAGTAGAACAATCCTTAATATCATAGCCCTCAACGAAAATCTCTCGTCTGGAGCAGGAGCGGACAAACCACAACGTTCTAGTAAGTGACTGTGACGTAGATGGTCAATGTAAACCCGTTAAGCCCAAAACCTAACTCGTTGGCAACAGTTGAGGTATCTGACGCTAAGTCTACGCATAACCAACGATGGCTAACGAGTTTATCGCTGAGAAGTTCTTTTATGTCGCGGGGGATTGACCTACAGAGATGGAAGTAGATGAGAAGTGGAGGAATAACCGAACTTGACCGGCCGGTTGGTGTCCGATGAACGGTGGTTGGGTTTTGAAGAATCTCATTGAACTTGGTATTGCTCATGATGATGACTATGTTTGGTGTCGATTGAGAGAGTTTTCTTCCCTTGATGCTGACTTCCACTTCTGGATCATTCATGTTTGAGAAACTCTACACGAAAAGGAAACCTTAAAAAATCAGAAGAAGGTTGAGCGAGACTTGTGATACTTTAGGTTTAATATATAGTAGAAGCACGTCGGGTGCTGTAACGGTCATATAACGAAGCATTCTTCTTCCTCTATGCAGGCGTGCGTGAGCGTGTTAATGGGCTTTATTAGTTTTTTTTGGGCCCACTATGTTAAGGACGAAATGAGCTGTTTAGTTTTTTTTTGTTAAGACTTTAAATCCAGAGGAAACTCACCACTATAAAACACAGGTATGTTCCAATTGTTTGGTCTCTCTTTCATCAAAACCATGTTTACATCAAGTGTAGCTTGTTTAGAAAGTGAAACAGAAATCAAAACTATCCTATACTTATATAATGTATCTCTTGTAGCAAACCAAAATCTTAATCCTTCCTCATACTTGTTATTTCCCATTCTTTGAATAGTGGTAAGTCTGTCTCGCATGTTCTTATCCAGCAAATATATAATTCTGTTTGGTGGAGAAGGTTTTTCCCCATGGCGTCTTACATTCCTTTCACGCCAAATAGCGTATATAGTTGCTTAAAATGTGTATTGAAGAGTGAATTTTGGTATCCTCTACTGTGAGTTTGCTGAGATGAGCTGCAGAATCTGAGGCCATTTTGTTGTATATATTCTCTCTCAAAGAATGCCTTTGTGAGAGCCTTCCATATAGAAGATGAGAATACACATTCAGGATTTATGTTCACATTCCAATGCAGCATTCTGCTGTCCATTGACAATCTGTCATGCATATTTACCCAATGTATAAAGCATACTTCGATGTCGTGTAACTAAACCAAATTGTCTTTTCCCAACCACATTCTGTATGAGATACTCTTAACAACTTCCATGTTTTTTTTTGTTGAGAACTTTGCTCTGAATTGATCCTCCTAATGCTTCCATAAAGCAATATCCTCATTCTGCGTACTTTTCAAATTCTGAGACTATATTAATTCTTCCATTTTATTGAACAAGGTTACTTGATGTCTTCTTATTCTATGCCCATTCATTGCTTCATGTACCGTGGCAGTAGCCGGTATGCCCATATCTAAAAAACCCTTGTCTCCACATGTATCACAAAGTCTCCCCATTGTTGACCAATTATCAAACCAAAAGGATGTTTTCTGTCCATTCTTAATCTCAATTCGATGAAACTTCTTAGCAATCTCTCTATATTTCAAAAGCTTTCTTCAAATCCACGATCCCTAATGAGTACTTTTAGCCATCCATATAGACCCTTTCTAGATTAAATAAAATTTAATCCAATTGACCCGTAAAGATTTCTTCAGATGAGGGAATCCTCCAAATCAATTTGAGACAACAAACTGAATTTGCTTCCTTAAGAGGCTTAATCCCTAGACCACCTTCACTCTTCAATCTACAAACTTCTTGCCATGAGATCTTCGCTTTCTGACCCTCCAATCTTGGTCTAGACGAAAGAAAAGCTGCACATAGTTTTTTAATTTCCTTAAGACATTCATATGGCAATTTGAAAGCAACCGTCCAGAAATTTGTTGAACTTGTAATAACTGAGTTTAACAACTGCAGTCTTCCCGCATATGATAGGAATCTCCTTTCCATGAGCGAATCCTCTTCCTTATATTTTCCACCAAAGGCAAATAATTACTAACAGTCATACGCCTTGTCAGAAGTGGTAGACCCAAGTATCTTACTGGAAAGCACCCTTCTTCAAATGGAAAGTGTTCTATGATCTCATTCTGATTGTTCAAGGGCAAACCTACCATGAAACGTTTTGATTTCTCCAAACTGATGTGTAAAGCATACATTTTCGCAAACTCATCAAACACATGAAGAATCCCTTCAATAGATCTTTTTGTACCTTCCGCAAACACCATAGGGTCAACAACAAAGCACAAATGTGTTAAACTGATGTTTTTACTCTTTGGATGGTATCCAATCTTCCCTTTCTCTGCAGCTTTGTATAACATCATTGATAAAACGTTCATACAGATCAAAAAGGGGAAGGAGAAAGGGAACAACCTTGCCTTAGCACTATTAAACTTTGGAAATAGGCTGCTAGTTCTTCATTAATCTGGACATAGAAGGAAGCAATCGAGATACAAAGACCAGTACAACGAATAAATTCTCTCACTCATTTTCTCTATTCTCTTTAGTCTCATTCTCTTTCACGAGAGCCTTGCCATAAACTTTTTTTTTTCTAGCTTAAATGCTGCCGTGTGGAGCTTACTACATTATGGTCCTCCATCGTAAGACTCTCTGGGTATGCGTCTCTTTGATTTATTTTGTTTTCTCACTGTATTTGATTTCAGATTCAACTTGTTTTAATCTCTCTTTTTGTGTTGTTTTTATTCAAGTCTTTCCTAAAATCGTGTTTCTCACTCGATTCATTTTGATTTCCCAGTAAAGTAACCGTTTTTTCTTCGCTCTTCAATTTATAGGGGTTCAGCTTGCTTCGATTCGAGATTTCCTTGATTCGATTCATTTTTCTGGGTTTGCGAATCTGGTGGCATTCACTCTCAAATCAAGGCGTATGAAACCCTAAATTTGATTGAATTGAGATCCGTCAAGTGGATATTTTTGTATAACCCTGATGAGCCTAATGTAGCGATATAAGTTCATATATGATGTCCTGGACATTTTGAGATGGTTGGTATTTTATGAAAGATTAGATATATGATGTCCTCGACATTTTGAGATGGTTGGTATTTTATGAAAGATTAGTTTTTGTTGACTCCTTGTCTCGTTTCATCGTATTATGTGCTTGGTTTTAAAATTGATTCTTTGTTTTCTTCTTGATTTGTGAAAGCTAACATACACAGAGCTCTCAGCATATTATATTAACCTTGAGGATTCAACTGCTTGAAATAATTTGCAATGTTTGTATTTTTCCTTTGTCATATCTAGAGCCTGATGTAGCGTTAAAGTTCATCTTTTCTTAAGCCTGATTACCATATGTGATGTCCTGCCCATTTAGAGATCATTCTATTTTTCTTGTTATTTTACGAGATTAGGTCTTCTTGATGCCTTGTCTCGTTTCAGTTTGTGATCTTCTTGATTAGAACAATGATTTTTTTTTTAATTCCTGATTTTTTACACCTTTATGTCTGTGCGTGTATATCTCTTAGTTTATGATAACTTTTTGTTTCTGTTTTTGAGTATATATTACTTCTTTCTCATATATTTTTTCTGTTGGAGTCTTTAGATAGGAGACTCTCGAAACGGTAATGCACGAGCTCCTGCTGGAGTGCCTTCGAGAGCTGGGAATACATACAAAATTGATGTCAAAACTTCATCTCTCATACAAAAGCGTTGCATGTACACTGAAATGAGCATAGTGCAGACCTATGGGGATCCTCAGATGCTCTTGCTGTAGCTACCCCTCCTGGTTCTGATGATTTGTGCTACTTGAGGTCGTCTGCTTTGAATATTTGGCTTCTTGGGTATGAGTTTTCCTGATACAAAAATTGTTTTCACCTCGAAGAAGATCCATTTCATGTGTAGTAAGACCAAGGCACATGTACTTGAAGTTGTGAAAAAACCAGCACTTGATGAGTTGATGTTGGTATTTATGTGAAGGCTAAAGGTGAGGATGGAACAAGGAAGATGGATGACTTACTTCGTGCTATCCGTGATTTTCCCGTGGCTAATGGAAAGGAGCCCTAGGATGCACTGCTCGTGAAGGTAAGCTTCTGGAGACATGAAATGAGAGGCTAAAGAATGCAAGCTTTCAGTTTGTTGATATCACTGTGGGGTTGTTTGATCTCTTTGCTTTTAAAGACGGAACTGAAATCATTAATGTGAAGAAAGCTGCATATCTAGCCTACAACATGATAAAAAATTGTTGTTGTTCCAAAACTTGAGAATGTCATTGATGAGGAGAAAGATCTCACCCAATCTTCATTGATGGATCTCACCGAGAAAGCAATAATTGAGCCACCGAAAGACAATGTGAAGCTGAGAGCAGAGAATGTTGATATATGCTACCCTCAGATATTTCAAAGTGGAGGCAAATTTGATCTCAAGCCAAATGCTCAAATAATGATGAATTTCTCACTTATGATCCAGCAAGCAGCATTATATGTGTTGTTGGTGCTCAGTACAATAGTTTTTGCTCTAACGTTGCTAGGACTTACCTAATAGATGCAAATCCTCTCCAGAGAAAGATTTGGCATTTTTAGTGAACATATATCCTGTTTTGCGCCTTAGCTGATTAAGTAGGGTGTTGGCTCGACCTCTGGTTCAACTATTGATTTGATGGCCGAATCATAAGCTCTCCCTTGAATTTTTTTTGACCTTTAAACTGGATATCCTGAACCAAGATAGATCAAGTTAGGTTTCATCCTCTTTTGAGATTCTAGGGCCTTACCTTGGTATTTTATCGGTTTGATTTTTGATGGCACAATCTTGTGGCTCTCTGTTGAGTAGGAACGACAAGATTAATCCTATTGTTTTATCTGACTCTTCGGTAGATAACATCTTGATTTATTTTGGAACGTAAACACCATGTACTATCCTTGTGTGGATCAACCATGGGATCCTCAGCCTCTGTCCCTGAAATGATCTCAACATTTTTGGCAGGAAGAAAGTGCATTGTATATGTGTTTGAGAAATTATAATTTAGAGAATTATAGTATAAACTTACCCAAATATTTTCAGCTAGTTGATGAATGATGTTCTTCTTTGGAAAATTTTGGTTGGTTGGTTGTAATATTTGATCTCGGTTTATATCCTCTTATGTTGGTAGTATTCCTGGATCAAAACATTTTGGCAAAGACAAATGCATGATGTCTGTACAATAAAGTGATAAGGGTCAATTTAGATCAGAGAAACTTACCATACCAAGGCTGAATTTGAATGACAATGGGCCAGCGTTTCTTTGGCCTTGTTTCTGGAAAGCATCTACTAACATCATGGTTGATGTCTTATGGAACCCGTTCCATGGACTACACACATTGAAGCTGGTGTTTTGGATAATCTTGGACCAGAATGGCCAATTAGTGGACGTGTAGGATACACCAAGGGATGCGGAAGGTTCTTTGTGCTTGTTGTCTCATCAGACATGAGAATTGGCACATGATTGGAAAAGAGGAGTTACATCGGATATCCCTCTCCTAACAACCGATTACAATTCATCTGGAACAAGAGATTCAATGAGATTAAAGAGAGTTTTTGATACGCCCTAGATAGGATCACTCGACCGGATTCGTTTTGATATGAACTCACGAATGAGAGCTGGATGGATTGAAGGGTCGCACGAAGGTTGCGGAAGGCCTTCGATATTTCCGACTTCAGTTGGTGCTTGATATGACTCACAAGTCCAACAAAAGAAGGATCTCTAGTCGTTGCTTGATATGACTCACAAGTCCAACGATTTTGAGGGTTTGCTTAACTTGGATATGACTCACCAAGAAACAAAGAGAAGTTCTAAAAAGAACAAAGAGTTTAACTCAAAACAAAGATGATAATCAAATGGTTTATTGCTGAAGAAAGGATTACTTATTTATAGTAACAAAGACATATGAAAAGGCTTAGAAATTTGCGGAAAAACACACCTAGAAAAAGCAACAAAGAATAAAAATGGTCAAATGACTCTTTGGTTCTTGTTCTGGTCGAAATGACCCTTTGTCTACTATCCAGGTTCGTATGAATCCAACCTGGTCCACAGATGAACCTTCCCCTACTTTTGTCCAGGTTCATCGAACCTTGCTGTGATGATCGGGTCTTTCGCGGTCAGGAGCAGGACACAACGTGGGCTGTCCGTGTGGGTGATCGATGAACTTTCATGAACGAATGGCAACTTTAGTCGACCCAAATCTTTAGAGAACTTAAGTATCCTTGCCTTAGAGAGATTAGATTCATCGATAATCATAAAATCATCAATCTGGTCGGACAAGTCATGTTCATGACTATCCGGGCATGCTGTACGCACCAAACAAGCCTGAAGTGAAGTGTTGTGTCCTAAATCAGGTTCCTCTCGTTGATCTTGAATCTTGGTTCGACTGTTGGTCTTAGATTGTCGAATGGGTCAGGAAAGAATGACTGAAGGTTGATCAATTCGGTCCTTAGGTTCTGGTTCCAACCTTAGGTCATTTCTGGATGCACGCGGGTCGATTCTGTACACGGCTCGGTCCGTGTACACGGCTGGATCAGTGTACATGGCTTGGTGAACCTCAGTTGAGGCAATATGATCTTCCTGATCCGCATCTAGTGCTGGTTCCATGTACTGAGGCGCATCATTCCCTCCCTCTTCAAGTGGATTTTTCCACAAATCTGGATCATCTGCACAAAATGAAGATAAGTCAGAAACATTAAAACTTTAAGAGATGTCATACTTACCTTGCAAGTCCAGCTGATAGGCATTGTCATGGATCTTCTTAAGGATCTTAAAAGGACCATCGACCCTAGGCAAGAGTTATGAATTCCTTTCTTCCGGAAAAACGTTCCTTCCTTAGATGAACCCAAACAAGATCGCCTTCTTCAAAGATAACTTTCTTTTTTCTTATTGTTTGATTTTCTTGTATAGACTTCGGTCTTGGCTTTAATGTTGTCACAAACTCTCTCGTGCAACTTCTGAATGGTGTCCGCCTTCCTTTTTCCATTTGTACCAACTCTTTCACTCAAAGGCAAAGGCAAAAGATCAAGTGGAGATAAGGGATTTAAACCGTACACAACCTCAAAAGGAGAAAACTTGGTAGAAGAATGCATGGAATAATTATAAGCAAATTCAACATGAGGTAAACATTTTTCCCAAAGTAAAAGATTCTTTTTCACCAATGATATAAGCAATGCTAACAAGGTCCGGTTCACAACCTAAGTTTGACCATCGGTTTGAGGATGACAAGTGGTGGAAAACATCAATCTAGTACCTAAATTAGACCACAAAGTTTTCCATAAATAACTAAGGAACTTAGCATCTCGATCAGAAACAATGGTCCTAGGCGTTCCGTGCAACCTAACAATGTCTTTAAAGAACATTCCCTTACG
>CAJHQQ010004154.1:0-32114 GCA_905132885.1 Moricandia moricandioides
GAGCATGTTCTGTCTAAGCTCGGTGGTGAGGTTGAACATATCATAGTGGATTGCCGGAATCCTCTGGCCCAGACGTAAGAGTAGCTCATATCGAGGCTCTGAACTGGTTAAATTGCTCTGTGTCTTTTATTCTCTTTACTAGCTTGTTACTTCCGCGTTAAGTTAGATAGAGAACGAGCGATTAACAAACGAACCGAGAACGAACGAACCTAAAGCGTGTACCTAAAGCGTGTGTTGAAGTTGATTGTGGTCTCAACATATACTTTGTCTTTTGTTCGTTTATAAGGCTTAACCTCGTTCTTTCCCTAGTTAACTTCCACGGGAATAATTTATTGAACACGTTCATATGTTTTCTGTGATGGATTATGCAGAAAATTGTTATCATTTCATTTGATTAGTTAGATAATATGGTGACCAAATATCGTGCTAAATATAAAAAAGAACATATGCAAATTTAATATATTTTTAGTTTAATACATCAAAAACTACATGCTTGGTATAGTACATTTTTAAGAATAGATTTAAACTTCTCCCTAATTCTTTTCAAAAAAAAAATTCTTTAATTTTATATTTTTGGTTTATATATATGCTTTATGACTATCATAGAAACAAGTCTACGTCTTCTACAATTCTGATTAGTTTTAGAAATAAAGTGAATCATATATAAGTCTGAAATATAATTAAGTCAAACACAAGCTATTTGCGACAAAGTATTCTGTTAGGATTTTATCTTGTACTAGAGACCTTATGGTTTTAATAAACACAAGTCTTATTGATATTGCTGGGAAAATCTTCTTAAGCTAAAAACACGTTGACTCCTTTCCTAAGCCTCTGAAGTTCTGTGTTCTCTATTCCTATTTATAACCTCCTATAAATCTCAAGATCAAAATAAGATTAGGAAATAATCTCCTTTTCCTATAACACAATGTACTCCTAATTAACATGCTATTTGGAATTTTGCAGGCAAAAGTATTTGGGCCATGATCTGTATGAAGCCCACCAGAACCTACAATCTCCACCTTGGGCTTCATACTCACACTCGGCCCATTTCATTTCTTTTCTTTATCCGGCCCGTCTTACTTCTCTCCTCCACCCGGCCCATCTTACTTCTCTATCTGCTTCGGTTATATCGAAGACCGACACACACGAGAAGCTCCCAGCTCGTCCTCTGGTTCCAAACGGCGATTCCGGAAAGCTTCATCCAAGAATGATGTTCAGCTGAAACCGATCCTTCGCCAAGGATCAACAATCCATCATTCTTGGCTCCTTCCTTGCTTTCCAGTTTCCTTGTTTAGGGTTTTGATCTCCATCACCGAGAGAAATCTGCAGTCTTCCTCCGGTAAGTTAATCTTCCCCTATCGTTATTTCCTTTGCTCGCTGTTCCTCTCAAACCTGATTCCTGTATGTTTCTTTGTAGATCTTTTAGGTGAACCCGGGTGCCTTCCTTTCATCCTCGACCACCACTGTCTTCCCTTCGCCGAGCCTCCTCAGCTGCCAAAGACGGTTTTCCGGTGGCTATTGTCCGTGGAGTTTCTTTATCTTTATTCGAGGTACTCGTCTCCCTTCAACAATCCCCTTTGTTGTTTAAGACGTTCTTTCGACTTTAGATAATGTCTAGCTAGTTTCCTTTGTTGAAGATTCCTTGTGTTATTTGTCCGTAACAGATTTGCTCCACCTTGAACTAGGACCCCTTTTGCCTCGCATCCGTTTGAGCAGGTAACTTTCTTTATAACTGAAGAGCTTGTGTTGTCGATAAGAAGCAATTGAGTGCTCTAATGTTTCTAATTACTTCTTGTGCGAGGTGTATCGACAACTAAGTTACCTGCCATGTTGAGTTCATTACGTGACTTTGAGGATCTCGCAACAGAGATCAAACTTTTGTCCAGGTAATGCCTTAGTTAGGAAATCTGCTGGATTTCGGCTAGTATGGACTTTAGATAGAGTAACCCCGCCATCTTCTAATATGTCTCTGATGAAGTGATATTTAGTATCAATATGTTTAGTTCGTTCATGATGGACATGATTCTTTGCTAGAGCTAGGGCGCTTTGTGAGTCACAATTTAGCTTAATACTTTCTTGAACAAAACCTAGCTCCTTGCATAATCTCCTTAACCATAGAGCTTCTTTTGCAGCCGCAGTTAGAGCCATATACTCAGCTTTGGTTGTAGAAAGAGCTACTACTTCTTGTAGTCCTGATTTCCAGCTAACTGTGTTTCCCCAAACTTGGAACACGTATCCAGTAACTGATCTCCTTCTATCTAGGTCTGTAGCGTAGTCTGAGTCACAGAACCCTTCAATACTAAATTCAGATCCTTTAGTAAACGTGAGACACCTTCCTGCTGTTCCTTTTATATATCTTAGAACCCATTTGACAGCTGCCCAGTGTTCTTTTCCGGGTTCTGACATATATCTGCTTATTAAACCAACCGCAAAACTTAGGTCAGGTCGAGATCCCACCATGGCATACATAATACTCCCTACAGCACTTGCATAGGGTATGTTTTCCATGTTTTTTCTTTCCTCTTCTTTCTGTTCTTGCGTGAGGTTTCTTAGCTTGAACTGAGAGGAGGTTGGTGTCGTTACAGCCTTTGTTTCTGTCATTCCAAAAGTCTCTACTACCTTTCGTAGGTATCCTTCTTGTGATAGCACCAATATTCCTTTTGTTCTATCTCTTAGAATGTCCATTCCCAATATTCTTGAAGCCTTTGCTAAATCCTTCATCTCAAACTCCTTACTCAGATTTTCTTTAATGCTTCTTATTTGTAAAAGATCCCCTGAGGCTATAAGCATATCATCTACGTATAGTAGTAAGTAGATAGCTTGTGGTGTGTTAACATTCTTCATATACACACAAGGATCTTCACGGCTTCTGGTGAACTTTTGTGTTTTCATGAAACAATCAAACCTATAGTTCCATTGTCTAGGAGACTGCTTTAGACCATATAGTGATTTCTTAAGTAAGCACACCTTGTTTTCATCCCCTTTCTTAATGAAACCTTCTGGTTGTTTCATAAGAATCTTCTCTTCTAACTCTCCATGTAAGAATGCTGTTTTCACATCCATTTGCTCCAGCTCATAATCATTGTTAACCACAATTGATAGCATTATTCTTATTGATACATGCTTCACCACTGGAGAAAATACTTCATTATTATCAATTCCCGACTTTTGTGAAAAACCTTGAGCCACTAACCTTACTTTATATCTTGGTTCTTCAACACCTGGTATTCCTGGTTTGAGCTTGAATATCCATTTGCAGCCTATAACCTTAGTATTCTCAGGTTTCTCTATCAGTACCCAAGTGTTATTTCGTTGAAGTGAATCCATCTCTTCATTTGCTCCATTCTTCCAAAGTTTTTGTTTCTTACTGGTCATAGCTTCAGAGTAGGTCTTGGGTTCGTCTATTTCGAGTTCATCAGCTGCTGCTAATGCATAGGCTACAAAATCAGAATCTTTGAATCTAGACGGAGGTCTTATCTGTCTCCTTTCTCTGTCCCTAGCCAGTATATACTCATCCATGTTAGTTTCTGTTTCTGAGGTGTTTTCATCTTCGTCTTCAGATGAACTTCTATCTTTGTCGTTGGATGAGAGAGTAGATGATACTCCACCTGGAGATGAAACCTCTTCTTCTTCTGAGCTTGTTGAGATAGGTCCTTCAATCAAGTTTTCTTTAAAAGTTACTCGTCTTGTTCCCTTTTCTTTTGAGTTTTGCGCCAAGTCCTTATCTCCAACGGTCTTCGTGTGTTTGTATAATTCTTCTTCGTTGAATACAACATGCCTACTAGTTTCACACTTACCAGTCTCAGGTATCCAAACCCGATATCCCTTAGTTCCAAAAGGATAACCCACGAATACTCCTTTTACGGCTCTTGGACTGGTCTTTCCTTGGACCTTATGAACATATGCTGAACTTCCAAATCTTTTTATGTTGCTTAGGTCACTCTTAGTACCTGTCCAGCGTTCTTCAGGTAATTCGTTATCAATGGCTGAATTAGGTGATCGGTTTATAATGTACGTGGCTGTTGAAGCGGCTTCAGCCCAGAATTCTTCCCCTAATCCCGATTCAACCAGCATACATCGAACTTTGTCCATGATTGTCCTGTTCATTCGCTCTGACACTCCGTTTTGCTGTGGAGTGTACGGACAAGTCTTGTGTCTCTTGATCCCTGAATCCTTGCATAAGTTGTCAAACTGTAGATTGCAAAATTCAAGACCGTTATCAGTTCGTAGACACTTTATCTTTTTTCTTGTTAGGTTTTCAACAGCTTCTTTCCATTCCTTGAATTTGCTGTAAGCTTCGTCTTTTGTTTTAAGGAAATAGATCCAGACCTTTCTTGAATAATCATACATAAAACTTATGAAGTATTTGCTTCCAGCTAGGCTCTCTGGAGTAGATGGAGCCCCCCATAGGTCAGAGTGTATATATTCTAGTACTTCCTTAGTCGTGTGTCTTGCGGTGGGAAAACTTAGTTTGTGGGACTTTCCTAACGCGCAGGTTTCACAAAATTTGAGCTTGTCCATTTCCACCTTCGGTATGTAACCCTTTTCAACGAGTACATTTAGATTTTTCACACTCATGTGACATAATCTTGAATGCCATATCGTAGTCTTATCTATTTCTGCCCTTGACACGTTGACTTCTCCATTTGAAACTGTTCCTTGTAGATAATATAGACCTTCGTTGAATTTTCCCGATATGACCTCCTTTCCATCCTTATAGAATGTGATCATGAAATCTTTTCCTTCATATTGGCATCCGGATCGTTCAAGCATCCCATAAGATATCAAATTTCGACTCATATCCGGCATGTATCTTACATTAGTGAGGATTACCATGATTCCGTCGGGTCTGACGATCCTAATCTTACCGATTCCTTTGACATCACAATGTGTGTTGTTTGCCATCAACACTCTGCCTCCTTCAAATTCTTCGAGGTCAAACAATACGTCTTTATTTGGTGTGATGTGGAAAGAGCATCCTGAGTCCATTACCCATTCGTCTTTTGAGTCTTTTGTACTCACGGTTAGTACTAAGGGTTGTTTTGGCTCTTCCGCTATGTTAGCTGCTTTATATTGTTTTCTGTCGGGGCATTCCCTTTTCCAGTGTCCTTCTTTTCCGCATATAAAACATCCTTTGTTAGTTTTATCATATTTTGGTCTAGATTTGGACCTACCATACCTGCTTTTGGATCTCCCTTTCCAGTGTTTGTTTCCGCCCTTTTGAAACCTGTTTGATGATCTTCCCCTTTCCTCTACATACAGCCCTTCGTCGGTTGATCTTGTGAGCTTACCACTTTCCAGTAACTCTCGTTCTTTGGACCTTGCAGCCCCAGTCACTTCGTTTAGCTTAAGTGTGTCTCTTCCATATTTTAGGGTCTCCTTTAGTTGATCATACCGTTGTGGCATTGAATTTAGTAACAATATAGCTTGAACCTCTTCAGCTACTTCAACATTTAAATTCCCCAAGTCGGCTACAAGTTTTAGAAAATCATCCACGTTTGCGTCTATGCTTTTAGAATCGTTCATCTTAAATGTATAGAACTTGTGTTGCAAGTAGATGCGATTTGGCAGCGAGGTCTCGGTATATAACGTATTCAAGGCTGTCCACATGGCTGCCACAGTATCGCAATGACTAATTTTTCGTAAAACTTGGTTTCCTACATTCACAACGATGAGGTCTTTTGCTTTTTCAGATTTACCGAGCTTTATGGGATCAATAGTCTTGATGGCGTCTTTAGATTCCCTTCCTGGATCTTTTGAATCCCCATCTCCACCGTCTTTGGTTGTCGGCATATCCATTAGAAGTTTATCATCGGTTAGTATATCCTTGAGACCTAGGACACCAAAGTGAGCCATCATCCTTACTTTCCATAGCGAGAAATCTCCTGTTCCGTCGAATCTATCAACGTCAATTCGGGTAGTAGACATTCTTCGAAGAAAAGAAAACCCCTCTAGTACTCAAAACCTGGAATGCTCTGATACCACTTGTTAGGATTTTATCTTGTACTAGAGACCTTATGTTTTTAATAAACACAAGTCTTATTGATATTGCTGGGAAAATCTTCTTAAGCTAAAAACACGTTGACTCTTTTCCTAAGCCTCTGAAGTTCTGTGTTCTCTATTCCTATTTATAACCTCCTATAAATCTCAAGATCAAAATAAGATTAGGAAATAATCTCCTTTTCCTATAACACAATGTACTCCTAATTAACATGCTATTTGGAATTTTGCAGGCAAAAGTATTTGGGCCATGATCTGTATAAAGCCCACCAGAACCTACATATTCCATAGCAATTAGCAATTACGTCGCAAATGCTATGGTTGCGTCTCCGTCGTAAATCTTTACTCACGAAGTACAATCGGTTACTATTTTTCTTTGCGATGATATTTTGGTCTCACAACTTCGCGACTCATATTTTATTTTTGCAATTTGTGAATGATTTGCGGCAACATATTACCATGTGTTCTAACCATTTGTATTATTTTGTAAAGAAATTTATAATGTCTTGACTGTCTCTCACGTCCACGCTTCATCGGTTCGTGAGTCCCATTCCGTTTGATGGCCGGTGTATTAATGTTTTGGCGGTTCTAAATCTTTGTTTACTGTCCATGTAATCACTACATGAATTTTTCCCGTGTTTTGGTTTTGTTTTGCATGAAGTGAGTTCCAAAATTTGATAGAGTAGATTTTGAAGGATCTCTTAGAACAAAGGATAATAAGAACAACTTTTCTTATTGCTTTAGAAACTCCTCAAAACTAAAGCTCTCAATGTTTTTCATAGATCTCTTATGGAACACCTCTCCATAAGGTCTATATTTATAGTGAAGGACAATTCCCTTTAACATGTGGGATATGGAAAACACAAACCTAATCTAATAGAAAACTTCATTTTCCTATACTAGATTTCCTTTTTGTGTTTATCTCTTAACATATTAAACATCTAATAATATGTTAAGTTTCCACAAGCTTGGAATTACCCAGCAATCACCCCCTTAATTCCAACTTGAATTAGGGAGATCAATTTCTTGAACTCCGATTAAGCTCCTCATTTGCTTGAACTTAATCCTTGCTAATGGCTTGGTTAGGATGTCGGCCTTCTGCTCAACACTTGGCACATGCTCAACTTCGATTTGCCCATTCTCCACACACTCTCGAATGAAATGATATCTTGAAAGTATGTGCTTACTTCTTCCATGGAAAACCGGATTCTTCGTTAGAGCAATGGCTGTTTTGTTGTCGATCCTAAGTCTGACTCTCTCGCCTTCTTCACTTAGTATCTCACTCAACAACTCCTTGATCCATATAGCTTGCTTTGCTGCTTCCGTTGCTGCCATGAACTCTGCTTCGCATGATGACAATGCAACCGTTTGCTGCTTCTGCGATGTCCAAGTAACCAGTGATGAACCGTAATAGAATGCATGTCCTGACGTGCTCATCCCGTCATCGACATCAATGTTGTGACTGCTGTCACTATAACCAACGACACTCCTTGACCCATCTCTCTTGAAGAACAAACCAAAGTTTGTTGTTCCTTTCACATACCGCAATATGTGTTTGATGGCTTGTCCATGAGAGTCTCTCGGATTGTGCATGTATCTACTCAGTACGCCCACTGCATAACACAAGTCAGGTCTTGTGTGAAGCAGATACCTCAAACATCCTATGATTTTTCTGAAATCCGTAGCATTTATCTCTGGTTCATCTTCAACTTTTGAGATTTTCAAAGTCGACTCCATTGGTACGTGAGTCGTGTTACACGCTTCCATCTTTGTGTAACACAGGATTCCTTGAGCATACCTTTCTTGTTTTATTCTGATTCCATCTGCTCCTTGAATCACTTCTATGCCAAGGTAATACGTTAGCTTTCCTAGATCTGACATCTCAAACTTCTTTGACATCTCTTCCTTGAATTGCTTAATCACCTTAAGCGAAGTTCCTGTCACAAATAGATCATCAACGTAAATGGCTATCAAGAAGTCTCCTTCTTCATTTTTGTGGTACACTGATGGCTCCTTCGTGCACTTCCTGAATCTCAACTCCTTGAGAACTTGATCGAGTTTCACATTCCAGGCTCTTGGTGCTTGGCGTAACCCATACAAAGCCTTGTGTAACACATAAACTCGATCTTCTTCTCCTTTCCTTACAAGCTCCCATGCTTTGTTTCTTGTGGTAGACTCCAACTCGGCTACCATCTCTTCAACCAATAAGTAGTTCGACATCTTTGACTCAGCTGAGGTAAACTCTCCTCCTCCATTGATGCAAGCTAGATTGAACATACATGAGGCAAACTCTCCTCCTCTATTGGTATAACCAAGATTGAACTTAGGTGAGCCAAACTCTCCTCCTCTATCGAAGTGAAATCTTTTGAACCGATAGAATGCCTCATTTTTATTCTTCAGATGAGTCACACATTTTTTCGCGTGTGCTACACAACCGAATATCCTAAACTGCTTGATATTTGGTTTCTTCGATATGAGACATTCGTTTGGCTTTTGATCCTCTTCATGGATCAACTCCAACGGTTTTGTCACACGAAACATGGCTTTAGTCGAGAGTGAGTCTCTGATTTGCTTCCCTATAAGACATGTGTTACACACGCCTTCTCCGTGTGTTACACTTAGTAATGAGTGTCTAATCTGCTTCCCTGCTAGACATGCGTCACACACGCTATCTTCGTGTGTTACACTCGGTATTCCTACGATCATCTCCTTCTTTACCATGTTGTTCATCACGCCATAGCTTATATGTCCTAGTCGAGCATGCCACCTCCATGTTGCATCTTCATCTCTGACATGTAAACACTGCGGATAGCTAATCTCCATCGGGGTCTTGTAGAGACGGTTTTGAGATCTCGTTACACATACAAGCAACCTCCCACAAGAATCTGTGAGTGTTAAATAGACATCTTTCATGTTAACCTCACATCCGTTTTCTGTTGCTTGTCCAAGACTCAATATGTTATGCTTCAGGTCGGGTATGTAGTATATGTCTTTGAGTGCCTTCTTCTCTCCAGTCTTGCACACAAAGGTAACAACCCCTTTTCCTACGATATCAACACACGATCCATCACCAAACTTCACTTTCCCTTTGGTGTTGAGATTCAAACTCGAAAAGAACTCCTTGTTACCCGTCATGTGATTGCTCGCTCTATTATCCAAATACCAAACACTTGCATTGCCTTTGTCGATATCAAGATTCTTCGGAATCACCTTGTCTTCATTCAAGAATACCACCTCGTGTACATAGAGGGCATCGGCCTCTTGTGTTTCATTTAAGTTGATTTCTTGATTCCTCACTGACTTCTCGGGACATGAATTCGCATAGTGACCCGGCTTGTCACATCTCCAACATATCATCTTCGAACGATCCTTCTTCGAGTTTTTGTCTTTGGTGTGTGACACATGACTTTGGTTGTGTAACCTACCTCGACCTCTGCCTCTTCCATTCCGTCCTCTACCTCTACCACGAAAATCTCCATAGTTCCTCTGACTATGGTGATTGTTATCCGAAAACATAAGCTTTCCTTGGTCTTCTTTTTGAGTTTCTTCCCCTACACGCTCCTCATACGCCTTTATCCTTCCGACTATGTCCTCAAAACCTGTAGAGTTGAGTTCTAGGACTTGCTCAAGCGACGCTACGATCTGGATGTACTTGTGTCTTGGAAGACCCTTCAAAAACTTCTTAACCATCTTGGATTCTTCTATGTTTTCTCCCAACGAGGCTGCCTTGGATGATAACCCTGATAACTTTCCCGCAAAGTCATCCACGGTATCACTATCATCCATCTTCAACCTGTCGAACTCCGTCATCAATGTCTGAAGTCTCGCCTCCCTTACACGATCAGCTCCAAGGTGTCGTGACTTGATGGCGTCCCAGATGTCTTTTGATGCGGTTTGTTCTCCCACCTGGAGAATCAAAGTTTCGGGAATGGATTGAAACAAAAGAGCAATCGCAACATCGTTCTTCTTTTGATCATCCGAACCAGGGTCTATCGTGTCCCACACATCATGAACACGGAGTAACACCCTCATCCTTATCGACCAAACTGTGTAGTTTGTCGAGTTCAGCATCGGACATTGGATGGATGCGGATCCAAGGTCCTTCGTGCGTGGAGCCCTATTCACGTCAGCCATCTTGTGTCGTGAATTCTTGCTTCACAGCTACCAGGATCGAAGCTTCAACTTAAGCTTTGATCGAAGCTTTAACTTAAGCTCTGATACCAATTGAAGGATCTCTTAGAACAAAGGATAATAAGAACAACTTTTCTTATTGCTTTAGAAACTCCTCAAAACTAAAGCTCTCAATGTTTCTCATAGATCTCTTATGGAACACCTCTCCATAATGTCTATATTTATAGTGAAGGACAATTCCCTTTAACATGTGGGATATGGAAAACACAAACCTAATCTAATAGAAAACTTCATTTTCCTATTCTAGATTTCCTTTTTGTGTTTATCTCTTAACATATTAAACATCTAATAATATGTTAAGTTTCCACAAGCTTGGAATTACCCAACAGATTTTAACTTCTAGCTGAATATTATGACTATTGCAAACAGCAAGTCCACGTCTTCTACAATTCTGATAAGTTATAAGAAATTATGTTATTATACGTTTAATAATTATTAAGTCAAGCACAATAGTTTACCAACACAAACCTTGTAACAATGGAAGCACTTATTTTTGGTTTAGTTCCTAGACTGGACTGAGTTGGAACTTTTGATTTTACTCATAAAAACACTAATATTTCTCCTAAATATGTATCTGTAGAGAATTTTAGAATCGTACTAACCAGAGATATGAGATTCATTCAGGTGAACTTAGAGGCCGTTCGTGCTTTGACAAATTAACCAGCCACAATAAGCCTCCAACAATATCACAAGCTTAACAACCAGCCTCTACTTATTCTTCTCGATCTGACCGATTAGGGAGAAGACTGGGTTTTTTGAATAGGATGTGGACAATCAATAGAGAAAGCTTCACAGATCTTTGAGATACTGAGAGACGATTCTCTTTTTTTTCTTGATGATGTTTGGTAAGTGTTCTAAATCAGTTACTTACCATACAAGAAACTGAATGAAAGCTGGAGTTCTGCCGCGTGATGCACAGAATCGGTCCAAGGTTGTGTTCATGACATCTAGCGAAGAAGTTTGTAAGGAGATGAGTGCACAGACGAAGATAAAAGTGGAGAAATTGGTGTGGGAGAGAGCTTGGGACATATCCAAGGTGGCTAAAGAGGTTGCAATCAGGAGTAACTCTCCTCCTCATTTCTCAGGTCTAAATTTGTTTAATTTATCAATCTTTTATACTGATAATTAGTCTAAACCAAGAATACAAAATCTATACTGAATTAAAATAATAATGAAGGGGATAAGTACAAGATTTTGTACATCATATAATTTAGGTCAATTATATTATTAAATATATCAATTATGCAATTAAGTTAAGATATTTTATTATTATTATTATACATTGATTATTCAATGATGACTTGAGACTTTCTCTTTCGAGATGTTGTGATCTTCATCTTTGTCTTCCTCTTGGTTGTATTCTTTGTCCTTGTCGTCGTCTTCGCTACCACTTTCAAGGGATATGAGGTTCATAGCATCGATTTCAGAAACACCTTCCAAATCAAAAGAAGGGACTAAATGAGCACCAACTGGATCAGCATTAGATTCAAGAGATGTGACACAAACAAACTCTTCTTTTGGAATATCATCAGAGCCTGTTTTACATGTAAAAAAAACAATAAATCTCTTGAAAATCGAAACTGATAGCAAACTCGAGCCGCTAGAAACTCTAGTACCTCCTTGAGGAGGCAGATCAACGTCCATCATTTGATGACGAAGATTTGTTTTGGATATCTCCGGAGGCGCGTTATTAGGGATTAACCACGAAGAGATTTTCTGGAAACATAAGTTACACAAAGAAAATAAACAGTTAAGTTTATCATATATATATATATCACGTGTAAGAGATCAATATTAAAGAATTAGTTCGAGTATAAGAAGAGAAGGAACAAGAATCCGGTTTCTGAAATAATAAGCAAATGGACCGACCCTCTCTATCTTCACCGGTGGAATTTCAACTCCTAGTCTGGCAACCACTCTGTCGCGGAGATTACCATATCTTTGTTCCGACTGAGGAGCAGTTGATGAGTTGGTTTGAGGGAAGGTCTCGCTGATTGGATTTAGACCATTGTCGTTTTGATTATAATCACTCATTTCAATTGGGTAGAAAACTCTGAAATGTTAACAAAAAAGCACAAAAACAAAAAGATCGTTAAAACAGAATAAATATTTGGAACACAAGTAATGTAATGTAAAGGTGATATAATTGGGAGATTTTAAATAATTGGTGAAGTAAATAGATATTTTTTTTTCATAGATGGAAAGGAAAAAACCGTTTTCTTCAGAGGAAACTAGGTAATGTGTGTGATACATAGAAGGGAGGTCGTCCTCTTATAGTAAACCTCAACCATTTCATTTTGGTAACAATTTTATGTGGTCAAATTTTCGTCATCCAAGTGTCAACAATTCTTAAAGAGGTTTTAATTACCTTTGACTTCTTTTTTCTAGTTTTTTTATTTTGTTAGATATTGGTTTAATCATGTTAAAATTTTGGTTGAATACAGTTAATTATTCAAACATTATTTATTGCAGTTTGGGTTTTGGTATAGTTATAATTTCTTAAGGAACACCAAAATAACCGAATGCCAAAACAAACGGAACTGAAAACTAAGTTTTAAAGGAAAACTATCAAATCGAACCGAACTTCTGGATGAATTTACTGAACTAACCAAAATTTTGGTTCGGTTTGGTTTGGGAAGTTCTGTTCGGTTCAAAATCTACCGAAAGCTAACAACACTATGCAAAATTATGTTTTCTTTTCCGTTATTTTATTTATACCAAGAGAAATAAAAATAGTTTTGCGGTTAAAAATAATGAACTTCAATCAATTAATTTGTATTTTACTATTTTAAGACTATAAAAATGTTTAAAATATTTTTTAGAACGTAATTAGGTTTATCTCTGCTTTATGATAAAATTTATAAATATATTTTTATTTTAAATTATTTAATTAATGTCTTTAAATGTTGTATATTAAAACTAGAAGATGCTATCAATATAGCAAATTAAAATTTTATTTTAAATCTAGATACACTTTAATTAATCGTTTAAAAGCTTTTATGTTAAATCTAAATACACTTCAATAAGTTTTAGGTCATGACATGTTCTTTATAATAAAAAGTAATCATTAATATAACATATGTATCCTATAAATAACTGAAACTTTATATTTTTCAAAATCAAAAGTATATGTTTTAATAAATTTTAAATTATGCTAATTCTTTTTTTTTCATTTTTTCAATGTCTTATGAAAATATAAAATCTCCAATACAGTGAACTCGTTTTGAAAGAAATAATTTAGGGATTTATAAACGGATAGTGATAACAGTACATCTCGATTTTAATCATTGCAAGCTATATAAATTCATGCTGATGGTTTTTTAAACGAAACTATGATTTCTCCTAATAAACACATTTTCTAGGATAGTGTTTCAATTTTTTTGTTGGAGTAATATAAAGACTAAAGAGTTATCTCATATTGGTGGCTTCTACTAAATGATCAATTGAAATTGAAACGTTAATAAATTTCTTTGGAAGTAACTGGAAAATAATTTATTTAAGTGAAAACTTAATTATTTTCAAAAATAAATGGATCATCTTCAAACATAAGCCAAAAGACATTATTATTTACATTAAATCATAATTGGTGAATTCTAATTGTTCGTTTGGGTAAACTCTTTCATATTTTAATTTTACCAAAAAACTATTAACATTAACAAAAGATATAATATAAGAGGAAGTGAAATCACTGTTAAGTGTTAACAAGTAAAACATTACCCACAACTCAAACTAAATAAGCTATAGGATTGAAGAATATACTTTGTCTTTTGTTCGTTTATAAGGCTTAACCTCGTTCTTTCCCTAGTTAACTTCCACGGGAATAATTTATTGAACACGTTCATATGTTTTCTGTGATGGATTATGCAGAAAATTGTTGTCATTTCATTTGATTAGTTAGATAATATGGTGACCAAATATCGTGCTAAATATAAAAAAGAACATATGCAAATTTAATATATTTTTAGTTTAATACATCAAAAACTACATGCTTGGTATAGTACATTTTTAAGAATAGATTTAAACTTCTCCCTAATTCTTTTCAAAAAAACTTCTTTAATTTTATATTTTTGGTTTATATATATGCTTTATGACTATCATAGAAACAAGTCTACGTCTTCTACAATTCTGATTAGTTTTAGAAATCAAAGTGAATCATATATAAGTCTGAAATATAATTAAGTCAAACGCAAGCTATTTGCTACAAAGTATTCCATAGCAATTAGCAATTACGTCGCAAATGCTATGGTTGCGTCTCCGTCGTAAATCTTTACTCACAAAGTACAATCGGTTACTATTTTTCTTTGCGATGATATTTTGGTCTCACAACTTCGCGACTCATATTTTATTTTTGCAATTTGTGAATGATTTGCGGGAACATATTACCATGTGTTCTAACCATTTGTATTATTTTGTAAGAAATTTATAACGTCTTGACTGTCTCTCACGTCCACGCTTCATCGGTTCGTGAGTCCCATTCCGTTTGATGGCCGGTGTATTAATGTTTCGGCGGTTCTAAATCTTTGTTTACTGTCCATGTAATCACTACATGAATTTTTCCCGTGTTTTGGTTTTGTTTTGCATGAAGTGAGTTCCAAAATTTGATAGAGTAGATTTTAACTTCTAGCTGAATATTATGACTATTGCAAACAGCAAGTCCACGTCTTCTACAATTCTGATAAGTTATAAAAAATTATGTTATTATACGTTTAATAATTATTAAGTCAAGCACAATAGTTTACCCAACACAAACCTTGTAACAATGGAAGCACTTATTTTTGGTTTAGTTCCTAGACTGGACTGAGTTGGAACTTTTGATTTTACTCATAAAAACACTAATATTTCTCCTAAATATGTATCTGTAGAGAATTTTAGAATCGTACTAACCAGAGATATGAGATTCATTCAGGTGAACTTAGAGGCCGTTCGTGCTTTGACAAATTAACCAGCCACAATAAGCCTCCAACAATATCACAAGCTTAACAACCAGCCTCTACTTATTCTTCTCGATCTGACCGATTAGGGAGAAGACTGGGTTTTTTGAATAGGATGTGGACAATCAATAGAGAAAGCTTCACAGATCTTTGAGATACTGAGAGACGATTCTCTTTTTTTTCTTGATGATGTTTGGTAAGTGTTCTAAATCAGTTACTTACCATACAAGAAACTGAGTGAAAGCTGGAGTTCTGCCGCGTGATGCACAGAATCGGTCCAAGGTTGTGTTCATGACATCTAGCGAAGAAGTTTGTAAGGAGATGAGTGCACAGACGAAGATAAAAGTGGAGAAATTGGTGTGGGAGAGAGCTTGGGACATATCCAAGGTGGCTAAAGAGGTTGCAATCAGGAGTAACTCTCCTCCTCATTTCTCAGGTCTAAATTTGTTTAATTTATCAATCTTTATACTGATAATTAGTCTAAACCAAGAATACAAAATCTATACTGAATTAAAATAATAATGAAGGGGATAAGTACAAGATTTTGTACATCATATAATTCAGGTCAATTATATTATTATATATATCAATTATGCAATTTAGTTAAGATATTTTATTATTATTATACATTGATTATTCAATGCTGACTTGAGACTTTCTCTTTCGAGATTTTGTGATCTTCGTCTTTTTCTTCCTCTTGGTTGTATTCTTTGTCCTTATCGTCGTCTTCGCTACCACTTTCAAGGGATATGAGGTTCATAGCATCGATTTCAGAAACAACTTCCAAATCAAAAGAAGGGACTAAATGAGCACCAACTGGATCAGCATTAGATTCAAGAGATGTGACACAAACAAACTCTTCTTTTGGAATATCATCAGAGCCTGTTTTACATGTAAAAAAAAACAATAAATCTCTTGAAAATCGAAACTGATAGCAAACTCGAGCCGCTAGAAACTCTAGTACCTCCTTGAGGAGGCAGATCAACGTCCATCGTCTGATGACGAAGATTTGTTTTGGATATCTCCGGAGGCGCGTTATTAGGGATTAACCACGAAGAGATTTTCTGGAAACATAAGTTACACAAAGAAAATAAACAGTTAAGTTTATCATATACATATATATATATATACATCACGTGTAAGAGATCAATATTAAAGAATTAGTTCGAGTATAAGAAGAGAAGGAACAAGAATCCGGTTTCTGAAATAATAAGCAAATGGACCGACCCTCTCTATCTTCACCGGTGGAATTTCAACTCCTAGTCTGGCAACCACTCTGTCGCGGAGATTACCATATCTTTGTTCCGACTGAGGAGCAGTTGATGAGTTGGTTTGAGGGAAGGTCTCGCTGATTGGATTTAGACCATTGTCGTTTTGATTATAATCACTCATTTTAATTGGGTAGAAAACTCTGAAATGTTAACAAAAAAGCACAAAAACAAAAAGATCGTTAAAACAGAATAAATATTTGGAACACAAGTAATGTAATGTAAAGGTGATATAATTGGGAGATTTTAAATAATTGGTGAAGTAAATAGATATTTTTTTTTCATAGATGGAAAGGAAAAAACCGTTTTCTTCAGAGGAAACTAGGTAATGTGTGTGATACATAGAAGGGAGGTCGTCCTCTTATAGTAAACCTCAACCATTTCATTTTGGTAACAATTTTATGTGGTCAAATTTTCGTCATCCAAGTGTCAACAATTCTTAAAGAGGTTTTAATTACCTTTGACTTCTTTTTTCTAGTTTTTTTATTTTGTTAGATATTGGTTTAATCATGTTAAAATTTTGGTTGAATACAGTTAATTATTCAAACATTATTTATTGCAGTTTGGGTTTTGGTATAGTTATAATTTCTTAAGGAACACCAAAATAACCGAATGCCGAAACAAACGGAACTGAAAACTGAAGTTTTAAAGGAAAACTATCAAATCGAACCGAACTTCTGGATGAATTTACTGAACTAACCAAAATTTTGGTTCGGTTTGGTTTGGGAAGTTCTGTTCGGTTCAAAATCTACCGAAAGCTAACAACACTATGCAAAATTATGTTTTCTTTTCCGTTATTTTATTTATACCAAGAGAAATAAAAATAGTTTTGCGGTTAAAAATAATGAACTTCAATCAATTAATTTGTATTTTACTATTTTAAGACTATAACAATGTTTAAAATATTTTTTAGAACGTAATTAGGTTTATCTCTGCTTTATGATAAAATTTATAAATATATTTTTATTATAAATTATTTAATTAATGTCTTTAAATGTTGTATAGTAAAACTAGAAGATGCTATCAATATAGCAAATTAAAATTTTATCTTAAATCTAGATACACTTTAATTAATCGTTTAAAAGCTTTTATGTTAAATCTAAATACACTTCAATAAGTTTTAGGTCATGACATGTTCTTTATAATAAAAAGTAATCATTAATATAACATATGTATCCTATAAATAACTGAAACTTTATATTTTTCAAAATCAAAAGTATATGTTTTAATAAATTTTAAATTATGCTAATTCTTTTTTTTTCATTTTTTCAATGTCTTATGAAAATATAAAATCTCCAATACAGTGAACTCGTTTTGAAAGAAATAATTTACGGATTTATAAACGGATAGTGATAACAGTACATCTCGATTTTAATCATTGCAAGCTATATACATTCATGCTGATGGTTTTTTAAACGAAACTATGATTTCTCCTAATAAACACATTTTCTAGGATAGTGTTTCAATTTTTTTGTTGGAGTAATATAAAGACTAAAGAGTTATCTCATATTGGTGGCTTCTACTAAATGATCAATTGAAATTGAAACGTTAATAAATTTCTTTGGAAGTAACTGGAAAATAATTTATTTAAGTGAAAACTTAATTATTTTCAAAAATAAATGGAGCATCTTCAAACATAAGCCAAAAGACATTATTATTTACATTAAATCATAATTGGTGAATTCTAATTGTTCGTTTGGGTAAACTCTTTCATATTTTAATTTTACCAAAAAACTATTAACATTAACAAAAGATATAATATAAGAGGAAGTGAAATCACTGTTAAGTGTTAACAAGTAAAACATTACCCACAACTCAAACTAAATAAGCTATAGGATTGAAGAATATACTTTGTCTTTTGTTCGTTTATAAGGCTTAACCTCGTTCTTTCCCTAGTTAACTTCCACGGGAATAATTTATTGAACACGTTCATATGTTTTCTGTGATGGATTATGCAGAAAATTGTTGTCATTTCATTTGATTAGTTAGATAATATGGTGACCAAATATCGTGCTAAATATAAAAAAGAACATATGCAAATTTAATATATTTTTAGTTTAATACATCAAAAACTACATGCTTGGTATAGTACATTTTTAAGAATAGATTTAAACTTCTCCCTAATTCTTTTCAAAAAAAAAAATTCTTTAATTTTATATTTTTGGTTTATATATATGCTTTATGACTATCATAGAAACAAGTCTACGTCTTCTACAATTCTGATTAGTTTTAGAAATAAAGTGAATCATATATAAGTCTGAAATATAATTAAGTCAAACGCAAGCTATTTGCGACAAAGTATTCCATAGCAATTAGCAATTACGTCGCAAATGCTATGGTTGCGTCTCCGTCGTAAATCTTTACTCACGAAGTACAATCGGTTACTATTTTTCTTTGCGATGATATTTTGGTCTCACAACTTCGCGACTCATATTTTATTTTTGCAATTTGTGAATGATTTGCGGGAACATATTACCATGTGTTCTAACCATTTGTATTATTTTGTAAAGAAATTTATAATGTCTTGACTGTCTCTCACGTCCACGCTTCATCGGTTCGTGAGTCCCATTCCGTTTGATGGCCGGTGTATTAATGTTTTGGCGGTTCTAAATCTTTGTTTACTGTCCATGTAATCACTACATGAATTTTTCCCGTGTTTTGGTTTTGTTTTGCATGAAGTGAGTTCCAAAATTTGATAGAGTAGATTTTAACTTCTAGCTGAATATTATGACTATTGCAAACAGCAAGTCCACGTCTTCTACAATTCTGATAAGTTATAAAAAATTATGTTATTATACGTTTAATAATTATTAAGTCAAGCACAATAGTTTACCCAACACAAACCTTGTAACAATGGAAGCACTTATTTTTGGTTTAGTTCCTAGACTGGACTGAGTTGGAACTTTTGATTTTACTCATAAAAACACTAATATTTCTCCTAAATATGTATCTGTAGAGAATTTTAGAATCGTACTAACCAGAGATATGAGATTCATTCAGGTGAACTTAGAGGCCGTTCGTGCTTTGACAAATTAACCAGCCACAATAAGCCTCCAACAATATCACAAGCTTAACAACCAGCCTCTACTTATTCTTCTCGATCTGACCGATTAGGGAGAAGACTGGGTTTTTTGAATAGGATGTGGACAATCAATAGAGAAAGCTTCACAGATCTTTGAGATACTGAGAGACGATTCTCTTTTTTTTCTTGATGATGTTTGGTAAGTGTTCTAAATCAGTTACTTACCATACAAGAAACTGAGTGAAAGCTGGAGTTCTGCCGCGTGATGCACAGAATCGGTCCAAGGTTGTGTTCATGACATCTAGCGAAGAAGTTTGTAAGGAGATGAGTGCACAGACGAAGATAAAAGTGGAGAAATTGGTGTGGGAGAGAGCTTGGGACATATCCAAGGTGGCTAAAGAGGTTGCAATCAGGAGTAACTCTCCTCCTCATTTCTCAGGTCTAAATTTGTTTAATTTATCAATCTTTTATACTGATAATTAGTCTAAACCAAGAATACAAAATCTATACTGAATTAAAATAATAATGAAGGGGATAAGTACAAGATTTTGTACATCATATAATTCAGGTCAATTATATTATTAAATATATCAATTATGCAATTAAGTTAAGATATTTTATTATTATTATACATTGATTATTCAATGCTGACTTGAGACTTTCTCTTTCGAGATGTTGTGATCTTCGTCTTTGTCTTCCTCTTGGTTGTATTCTTTGTCCTTGTCGTCGTCTTCGCTACCACTTTCAAGGGATATGAGGTTCATAGCATCGATTTCAGAAACAACTTCCAAATCAAAAGAAGGGACTAAATGAGCACCAACTGGATCAGCATTAGATTCAAGAGATGTGACACAAACAAACTCTTCTTTTGGAATATCATCAGAGCCTGTTTTACATGTAAAAAAAACAATAAATCTCTTGAAAATCGAAACTGATAGCAAACTCGAGCCGCTAGAAACTCTAGTACCTCCTTGAGGAGGCAGATCAACGTCCATCGTTTGATGACGAAGATTTGTTTTGGATATCTCCGGAGGCGCGTTATTAGGGATTAACCACGAAGAGATTTTCTGGAAACATAAGTTACACAAAGAAAATAAACAGTTAAGTTTATCATATACATATATATATACATCACGTGTAAGAGATCAATATTAAAGAATTAGTTCGAGTATAAGAAGAGAAGGAACAAGAATCCGGTTTCTGAAATAATAAGCAAATGGACCGACCCTCTCTATCTTCACCGGTGGAATTTCAACTCCTAGTCTGGCAACCACTCTGTCGCGGAGATTACCATATCTTTGTTCCGACTGAGGAGCAGTTGATGAGTTGGTTTGAGGGAAGGTCTCGCTGATTGGATTTAGACCATTGTCGTTTTGATTATAATCACTCATTTTAATTGGGTAGAAAACTCTGAAATGTTAACAAAAAAGCACAAAAACAAAAAGATCGTTAAAACAGAATAAATATTTGGAACACAAGTAATGTAATGTAAAGGTGATATAATTGGGAGATTTTAAATAATTGGTGAAGTAAATAGATATTTTTTTTTCATAGATGGAAAGGAAAAAACCGTTTTCTTCAGAGGAAACTAGGTAATGTGTGTGATACATAGAAGGGAGGTCGTCCTCTTATAGTAAACCTCAACCATTTCATTTTGGTAACAATTTTATGTGGTCAAATTTTCGTCATCCAAGTGTCAACAATTCTTAAAGAGGTTTTAATTACCTTTGACTTCTTTTTTCTAGTTTTTTTATTTTGTTAGATATTGGTTTAATCATGTTAAAATTTTGGTTGAATACAGTTAATTATTCAAACATTATTTATTGCAGTTTGGGTTTTGGTATAGTTATAATTTCTTAAGGAACACCAAAATAACCGAATGCCAAAACAAACGGAACTGAAAACTGAAGTTTTAAAGGAAAACTATCAAATCGAACCGAACTTCTGGATGAATTTACTGAACTAACCAAAATTTTGGTTTGGTTTGGTTTGGGAAGTTCTGTTCGGTTCAAAATCTACCGAAAGCTAACAACACTATGCAAAATTATGTTTTCTTTTCCGTTATTTTATTTATACCAAGAGAAATAAAAATAGTTTTGCGGTTAAAAATAATGAACTTCAATCAATTAATTTGTATTTTACTATTTTAAGACTATAACAATGTTTAAAATATTTTTTAGAACGTAATTAGGTTTATCTCTGCTTTATGATAAAATTTATAAATATATTTTTATTATAAATTATTTAATTAATGTCTTTAAATGTTGTATAGTAAAACTAGAAGATGCTATCAATATAGCAAATTAAAATTTTATCTTAAATCTAGATACACTTTAATTAATCGTTTAAAAGCTTTTATGTTAAATCTAAATACACTTCAATAAGTTTTAGGTCATGACATGTTCTTTATAATAAAAAGTAATCATTAATATAACATATGTATCCTATAAATAACTGAAACTTTATATTTTTCAAAATCAAAAGTATATGTTTTAATAAATTTTAAATTATGCTAATTCTTTTTTTTTCATTTTTTCAATGTCTTATGAAAATATAAAATCTCCAATACAGTGAACTCGTTTTGAAAGAAATAATTTAGGGATTTATAAACGGATAGTGATAACAGTACATCTCGATTTTAATCACTGCAAGCTATATAAATTCATGCTGATGGTTTTTTAAACGAAACTATGATTTCTCCTAATAAACACATTTTCTAGGATAGTGTTTCAATTTTTTTGTTGGAGTAATATAAAGACTAAAGAGTTATCTCATATTGGTGGCTTCTACTAAATGATCAATTGAAATTGAAACGTTAATAAATTTCTTTGGAAGTAACTGGAAAATAATTTATTTAAGTGAAAACTTAATTATTTTCAAAAATAAATGGATCATCTTCAAACATAAGCCAAAAGACATTATTATTTACATTAAATCATAATTGGTGAATTCTAATTGTTCGTTTGGATAAACTCTTTCATATTTTAATTTTACCAAAAAACTATTAACATTAACAAAAGATATAATATAAGAGGAAGTGAAATCACTGTTAAGTGTTAACAAGTAAAACATTACCCACAACTCAAACTAAATAAGCTATAGGATTGAAGAATATACTTTGTCTTTTGTTCGTTTATAAGGCTTAACCTCGTTCTATCCCTAGTTAACTTCCACGGGAATAATGTATTGAACACGTTCATATGTTTTCTGTGATGGATTATGCAGAAAATTGTTGTCATTTCATTTGATTAGTTAGATAATATGGTGACCAAATATCGTGCTAAATATAAAAAAGAACATATGCAAATTTAATATATTTTTAGTTTAATACATCAAAAACTACATGCTTGGTATAGTACATTTTTAAGAATAGATTTAAACTTCTCCCTAATTCTTTTCAAAAAAAAACTTCTTTAATTTTATATTTTTGGTTTATATATATGCTTTATGACTATCATAGAAACAAGTCTACGTCTTCTACAATTCTGATTAGTTTTAGAAATAAAGTGAATCATATATAAGTCTGAAATATAATTAAGTCAAACGCAAGCTATTTGCGACAAAGTATTCCATAGCAATTAGCAATTACGTCGCAAATGCTATGGTTGCGTCTCCGTCGTAAATCTTTACTCACGAAGTACAATCGGTTACTATTTTTCTTTGCGATGATATTTTGGTCTCACAACTTCGCGACTCATATTTTATTTTTGCAATTTGTGAATGATTTGCGGGAACATATTACCATGTGTTCTAACCATTTGTATTATTTTGTAAAGAAATTTATAACGTCTTGACTGTCTCTCACGTCCACGCTTCATCGGTTCGTGAGTCCCATTCCGTTTGATGGCCGGTGTATTAATGTTTCGGCGGTTCTAAATCTTTGTTTACTGTCCATGTAATCACTACATGAATTTTTCCCGTGTTTTGGTTTTGTTTTGCATGAAGTGAGTTCCAAAATTTGATAGAGTAGATTTTAACTTCTAGCTGAATATTATGACTATTGCAAACAGCAAGTCCACGTCTTCTACAATTCTGATAAGTTATAAAAAATTATGTTATTATACGTTTAATAATTATTAAGTCAAGCACAATAGTTTACCCAACACAAACCTTGTAACAATGGAAGCACTTATTTTTGGTTTAGTTCCTAGACTGGACTGAGTTGGAACTTTTGATTTTACTCATAAAAACACTAATATTTCTCCTAAATATGTATCTGTAGAGAATTTTAGAATCGTACTAACCAGAGATATGAGATTCATTCAGGTGAACTTAGAGGCCGTTCGTGCTTTGACAAATTAACCAGCCACAATAAGCCTCCAACAATATCACAAGCTTAACAACCAGCCTCTACTTATTCTTCTCGATCTGACCGATTAGGGAGAAGACTGGGTTTTTTGAATAGGATGTGGACAATCAATAGAGAAAGCTTCACAGATCTTTGAGATACTGAGAGACGATTCTCTTTTTTTTCTTGATGATGTTTGGTAAGTGTTCTAAATCAGTTACTTACCACACACGAAACTGAGTGAAAGCTGGAGTTCTGCCGCGTGATGCACAGAATCGGTCCAAGGTTGTGTTCATGACATCTAGCGAAGAAGTTTGTAAGGAGATGAGTGCACAGACGAAGATAAAAGTGGAGAAATTGGTGTGGGAGAGAGCTTGGGACATATCCAAGGTGGCTAAAGAGGTTGCAATCAGGAGTAACTCTCCTCCTCATTTCTCAGGTCTAAATTTGTTTAATTTATCAATCTTTTATACTGATAATTAGTCTAAACCAAGAATACAAAATCTATACTGAATTAAAATAATAATGAAGGGGATAAGTACAAGATTTTGTACATCATATAATTCAGGTCAATTATATTATTAAATATATCAATTATGCAATTAAGTTAAGATATTTTATTATTATTATACATTGATTATTCAATGCTGACTTGAGACTTTCTCTTTCGAGATGTTGTGATCTTCGTCTTTGTCTTCCTCTTGGTTGTATTCTTTGTCCTTGTCGTCGTCTTCGCTACCACTTTCAAGGGATATGAGGTTCATAGCATCGATTTCAGAAACACCTTCCAAATCAAAAGAAGGGACTAAATGAGCACGAACTGGATCAGCATTAGATTCAAGAGATGTGACACAAACAAACTCTTCTTTTGGAATATCATCAGAGCCTGTTTTACATGTAAAAAAAAAAAAAAATCTCTTGAAAATCGAAACTGATAGCAAACTCGAGCCGCTAGAAACTCTAGTACCTCTTTGAGGAGGCAGATCAACGTCCATCGTTTGATGACGAAGATTTGTTTTGGATATCTCCGGAGGCGCGTTATTAGGGATTAACCACGAAGAGATTTTCTGGAAACATAAGTTACACAAAGAAAATAAACAGTTAAGTTTATCATATACATATATGTATATATATATATATCACGTGTAAGAGATCAATATTAAAGAATTAGTTCGAGTATAAGAAAAGAATCCGGTTTCTGAAATAATAAGCAAATGGACCGACCCTCTCTATCTTCACCGGTGGAATTTCAACTCCTAGTCTGGCAACCACTCTGTCGCGGAGATTACCATATCTTTGTTCCGACTGAGGAGCAGTTGATGAGTTGGTTTGAGGGAAGGTCTCGCTGATTGGATTTAGACCATTGTCGTTTTGATTATAATCACTCATTTTAATTGGGTAGAAAACTCTGAAATGTTAACAAAAAAGCACAAAAACAAAAAGATCGTTAAAACAGAATAAATATTTGGAACACAAGTAATGTAATGTAAAGGTGATATAATTGGGAGATTTTAAATAATTGGTGAAGTAAATAGATATTTTTTTTTCATAGATGGAAAGGAAAAAACCGTTTTCTTCAGAGGAAACTAGGTAATGTGTGTGATACATAGAAGGGAGGTCGTCCTCTTATAGTAAACCTCAACCATTTCATTTTGGTAACAATTTTATGTGGTCAAATTTTCGTCATCCAAGTGTCAACAATTCTTAAAGAGGTTTTAATTACCTTTGACTTCTTTTTTCTAGTTTTTTTATTTTGTTAGATATTGGTTTAATCATGTTAAAATTTTGGTTGAATACAGTTAATTATTCAAACATTATTTATTGCAGTTTGGGTTTTGGTATAGTTATAATTTCTTAAGGAACACCAAAATAATCGAATGCCAAACCAAACGGAACTGAAAACTGAAGTTTTAAAGGAAAACTATCAAATCGAACCGAACTTCTGGATGAACTTACTGAACTAACCAAAATTTTGGTTCGGTTTGGTTTGGGAAGTTCTGTTCGGTTCAAAATCTACCGAAAGCTAACAACACTATGCAAAATTATGTTTTCTTTTCCGTTATTTTATTTATACCAAGAGAAATAAAAATAGTTTGCGGTTAAAAATAATGAACTTCAATCAATTAATTTGTATTTAATTATTTTAAGACTATAATAATGTTTAAAATATTTTTTAGAACGTAATTAGGTTTATCTCTGCTTTATGATAAAATTTATAAATATATGTTTATTATAAATTATTTAATTAATGTCTTTAAATGTTGTATAGTAAAACTAGAAGAGGCTCTCAACATAGCAAATTAAAATTTTATCTTAAATCTAGATACACTTTAATAAATCGTTTAAAAGCTTTCATCTTAAATCTAAATACACTTCAATAAGTTTTAGGTCATGACATGTTCTTTATAATAAAAAGTAATCATTAATATAACATATGTATCCTATAAATAACTGTAACTTTATATTTTTCAAAATCAAAATTATATATTTTAATAAATTTTAAATCATCATATTATTATTATTTTTGGCAAAAGAATACGCCATCAATGTAAAAAACTTAAACTATACATAACTATTGGTGTGGTCGCATACGCGCGGAATATAGTATAATGGATGCCGCTGGGGTTGTGTGGAGTTGTTGTTTAATATTTTAATAGGTAGTTAGGTCTGTAAATCTGCAGCGGATGCCAAACTTTCATAACAAATGTTTCCAAATGTGTGGCCAAGTTAAACGAAGCTTTACGATATTATTTATTAAGTGCTGTGTTGGTTTGTGGAGGCATTCATACAATGTCAATTTTCTCAAATAACACTTTTTTAATTTTTCTCATCGAAATAGTTTTCAAGAAAATACGACTGCAATAGCTGTTTTTATTTTTAAAAAATTCATATTTATTTTTTAAAATTTTAATCTCAACTCCAAAACCTCACCCTATATATGTAAACTATAATTCTAAGTTAGTTAACTCTAGGGTATAAATATATATTTACACCCTTTAATAAAATTTATTGTACTTATTTTTTTAAAAAAAATTATTTTTGTGACAAAAACTTTTTAAGAGTTATCCTATTGTATTTCTTTTCGTAGAATTTGTATTCTTTTGGTTTAATAGTTAGTTTTGCTGTTGTCATAGTTTAAGCTTTTCAGTCGTGAGCGAGAATCGGAGTCCCACTTAATTTGAAGGATGTAGAAGCAGAGAATACTGAACATATTTGTTGGATATTATTGGTCTAAAACTGAATAACATTAAGAATAAGAAATATTCCTATTGAATAAATGAAAGAGATATATTCTATTAGGGTTAGGAGTTATCCTAAGAGCATTATATAAGCTCGAAGTCAGATGTGACTTGAAGAATAAGCTTGTATCGTTATCTCTTCTCCTTGCATCATTGAGCTAAACATGTTTTGTCTAAGCTCGGTGGTGAGGTTGACCACATCATAGTGGATTGCCGAAATCCTCTGGCCCAGACGTAAGAGTAGCTCATATCGAGGCTCTGAACTGGTTAAATTGCTCTGTGTCTTTTATTCTCTTTACTTGCTTGTTACTTCCGCGTTAAGTTAGATAGAGAATGAGAGATTAACAAACGAACCGAGAACGAACGAACCTAAAACTTGTGTTGAAGTTGATTGTAGTCTCAACAAGTGGTATCAGAGCCCTCAGGTTAGGATGTCAAATACACGGATAGAGGTTGATCGGTTTGATGGGTCTGGCGATTTTATGTTATGGAAGATCCGCATGCTCGCGCATCTTGGTTACTTGGGTTTGAAGGAAATTCTAATGGATGAGAAGCTGCTTCGAGAACCTGTTAAATCTGAATCGAAGGAGGAAGGGGATGAAGCGAATGAGGAAAAGTCAGCTACTCCAACACCGGCTGATATTGATCCCTCGAAGGTAGAAAAATCAGAGAAAGCTATGAATATGATTGTTCTGAATGTTGGTGACCATGTTCTACGGAAAATTAGCCACTGCACAACAGCAGCAGCTATGTGGTCGCTGTTGGAGAGACTATACATGTCTAAGTCTCTGCCGAACATGATTTTCATGCAGTTAAAGTTCTATAACTTTAAGATGACTGATACTACATCTGTTGATTCTAACACTGATGACTTCCTGAAGCTGGTGTCTGATTTAAACAGCGTTGGAGTCATGGTAACAGATGAGGTGCAAGCCATATTACTTCTATGTTCTTTGCCATCTCGATACAACCAGTTGAAGGAGACTTTGAAGTATGCAAAGGACACCATAACTCTAGAGGCTGTGATTGCAGCAGCTCGTGATAAAGAAAGAGAGTTGAAAGACAGTGGTTGGAGTAGCAAAGAAGCTGGAGAAGGGTTAGTCATGAAAGATAGAGGAAGGTCTGAATGGAGAAACGATTTGAAGAAAAATAATCGTGGTAGATCAAAGTCGAGGTCTAAAGTGGTGTGTTGGCACTGTAAGAAAGAGGGACACCTTAGAAAGGATTGTTTTGCTCTAAAGAAGAAGTTTGAAAGGGAGGAACATGCTGAAGCAGGAGTTATCATAGAGAAGCTTCAGTATTCTGACGCATTGAACGTCTCTGATTTGAATCCAAGGAATAATTGGGTTATTGATTCAGGGTGTACCTACCATTTGACGTCCAGAAGAGACTGGTTTGATACCTTTACAGAGATAAACGGAAATCAGATTCTACTTGGGTATAATCATTCGGTGGAGGCTAAGGGAATTGGTTCTATAAAGGTGATGACTTGTGGAGGCTCAATTTATGTGTTGAACAACGTCAGATATGTTCCAAACCTGAGAAGAAACTTGATATCAACAGAAACACTTGATAAACTCGGGTTCCAGCATAGTGGTAGAGATGGTAAGCTCACGTTTCACAAGAATGGAATGCTGGGGTTGAGAGGAAATCTCATAAACAGATTGTATATCCTCGAGGGTGAGACTGTGACAAACGAAGTTCACCATACAGAAGTTGCAGAACCGAAGAGTGGCATCACTGGTTTGTGGCACAACAGATTAGGCCACATGAGTGAGAAAAATCTGAGGATCTTGGTTAGCAAAAACATACTAACGAAGAAGGAGATCGATACTTTGGATTTTTGCGAAGATTCCGTGATGGGAAAGACAAAGCGTGTAAACTTCTCAATTGGAAAGCATGACATAGACAAGGTACTTGGGTATGTACACGCCGACCTCTGGGGGTCTCCAAACATGCATCCTTCCCTATCAAAGAAGCAATACTTCTTGTCGATCATCGATGACTACTCACGTAAGGTCTGGTTATACTTCTTGAAGACTAAAGATGAAGCGTTCGCAAGTTTCTGTGAATGGAAGACGCTGGTTGAGAATCAAGTGAATCAAAAGGTAAAGTGTCTCAGAACAGACAATGGTCTGGAGTTTTGTAACTTGGAGTTCAATACATTCTGTAAGAAGAGTGGAATTCAGAGGCACCGCACGTGTATTTATACGCCACAACAAAACGATGTTGCTGAGCGTATGAATCGAAAATTATGGAGAAGGTTCGATGCATGTTAAACCAATCTGGTTTAAGTGAAAGCTTCTGGGCGGAAGCTGCAGCTACAACAGCTTATCTGATCAATAGAACACCATCATCTGCGATTGACAACAACATTCCTGAAGAAGTTTGGCTTAAGAAGAAGCCTGGATACAAACACCTAAAAACGTTTGGATCGATTGTCTATGTACATGTTGATCAAGGAAAGTTGAAGCCAAGGGCGTTGAAGGGATTATTTATAGGATACCCACCGGGTGTGAAAGGCTACAAGGTCTGGTTATTGGATCAGAAGAAGTGTGTGATAAGCCGTAATGCTTTGTTCAAAGAACATGTGATGTATAGAGACATGTTGGGAACGACCAAAGAGTCCACTGAAAAAGAAGCTAAGGATAACTTAGAGAGTGGAAAATCTAAGGTTATCACAGAAATACCACATGAAGATGGAGAGCCTGCAATAACTAACTCAACGAGTTCTGAAGAAGGTGGAGAACCTGAACCTGTTCAAGCTGAGTTTGACGGTCAAACAGAAACAGAAAGTGACAGTGAAGTTGATACTGAAAATTCGAGTGGTGGTTTGACGAATTACCAACTCGCAAGGGATAGAAAAAGGAGGACTATTGTTCCACCAGCAAGATACACGGACGTCACTCCTCCCTTGAATCACAGAAGAATCTGAAGTGGTTTTTGCTCTTGCTGCAGCTGAAGAGTTAGTAGAGACTGAGGAACCTAGAGACTATTATGAGGCTATGAGTTGCAAAGATAAGAAGCTCTGGAAGGCCGCTCCTGGTGAAGAGATGACGTCACTAGAAAAGAACAAAACATGGGTGATAGTTGATAAACCTAAAGGAGTAAAGTTTATTGGGAGTAAATGGTTATTTAAATTGAAACCAGAAATTCCGGGAGTTGAGCCAAAGAGGCACAAGGCGAGATTAGTGGCAAAAGTGTATGCTCAACATGAAGGAATTGATTATCAAGAAGTGTTCTCACCTGTAGTGAAACATATCTCAATTCGAATCATGTTGCCATTAGTTGTTCATGCTGATTTGGAGCTTGAATAGATGGATGTTAAAACAACTTTTCTTCATGGAAACTTGGAAGAAGACATATACATGTCTCAGCCTGAAGGTTTTGAAGTAGATGGAGCTGAGAAATTTTGTTTGCTCAAGAAATCCCTATATGGATTGAAACAATCTCCAAGACAATGGAATAAACGGTTTGACAAGTTTATGTTGGATCAAGGTTTTGTGAGAAGTGAGCAAGATCAGTGTTTCTACGTGAAGGAGGTTTCTAAAAACAACTATGTGTACCTTCTACTCTACGTGGATGATATGTTATTAGCAACCAAGGAGATGCATGAGATTTCAAAGTTAAAGGCTAAGCTCTGAGTTTGAGATGAAAGATTTGGGGAGTGCTAGAAGAATTCTTGGTATGGATATATTCGGAGACAGGGAGAAAGGGATATTGAAGTTGTCTTAGTCGGAATATTTACAGAAGGTTCTACGAAACTTCAACATGGCAGAATCAAAGAAGGTGAATACACCGATTGGAGCACATTTCAAGTTGTGTTCTGTGGAAGCTGATTCGGAGGTGTTAGACACAAACACAGTTCCATATTCAAGTGCTGTAAGAAGCATCATGTACGCTATGGTAGGATCGCGACATGACTTAGCGTATGGAGTTGGTCTGGTTAGTAGGTTTTATGAGTAGACCTGGGGAACTGCATTGGGAAACCGTGAAGTGGTTATTGAGATACATCAATGGGGCGTCTCAGTTATGTCTAACTTATACAAAGGGAAAAGAGTTTTCGGTTGAAGGTTTCTGTGATTCTGATTATGCAACTGACTTGGACAGAAGAAGATCGATTTCTGGATATGTATTCAAGGTAGGAGGAAACACTGTTAGCTGGAGGTCGAATTTGCAGCCTGTGGTGGCTTTATCGACAATTGAAGCTGAGTATATCTCATTGTCTGAAGCTGTGAAAGAGAGCATTTGGATTAAGGGGCTACTGAAGGAGCTTGGATTTGAGCAGAAGTGTGTTTCTATATGGTGTGATTCGCAAAGTGCGATTTGTTTAGCAAAGAACAAAGTCTATCATGAGAGGACTAAGCACGTTGCTACAAAGTACCACTTTATCAGAGATTAGATCGCTTGTGGAGAGGTGGAGGTGCTGAAGATTCCAACCTCAAGAAACCCGGCTGATGTTTTGACAAAGGTTGTGCCGGTGAACAAGTTCAACGACGCTTTGGAGTTGTTGAAGGTGACTGAAGCCTGAAGATAGCTTCGCCAATGCCAGTGTAAAGATTTGAAGTGCAATCACTATGAAGATGTTTTCAGTTGTTGGCTCAAAGTGGAGTTTGTTGGATATTATTGGTCCAAAACTGAATAACATTAAGAATAAGAAATATTTCTATTGAATAAAGGAAAGAGATATATTCTATTAGGGTTAGGAGTTATCCTAAGAGCATTATATAAGCTCGAAGTCGGATGTGACTTGAAGAATAAGCTTGTATCGTTATCTCTTCTCCTTGCATCATTGAGCTAAACATGTTTTGTCTAAGCTCGGTGGTGAGGTTGAACACATCATAGTGGATTGCCGGAATCCTCTGGCCCAGACGTAAGAGTAGCTTACATCGAGGCTCTGAACTGGTTAAATTGCTCTGTGTCTTTTATTCTCTTGACTTGCTTGTTACTTCCGCGTTAAGTTAGATAGAGAACGAACGATTAACAAACGAACCGAGAACGAACGAACCTAAAACGTGTGTTGAAGTTGATTGTAGTCTCAACAACATTGTTGTGCCACAAGAGTTACTATGTACTCTTGAGAGTGTTGAGATTAAAGAAATGACCATGGTAAAGAAATTTAGGAAGAAAAGAGCGAGGAACATCAAGTAAACCAAAAGTATCAAAACACAAGAA
>CAJHQQ010004155.1:0-32096 GCA_905132885.1 Moricandia moricandioides
ATAAACAAGATCAAGGGCTGGGGTTTAATCCCGCCAAAGATGGATCTACTTAGCCTAATGGAACTACTAAATTGGAGGTGAGTTAGTTAATGCCCAACTGAATTACTTAAGAAAAGTATGTATGTATACAAATGTGTCCTACACTGTAATTAAAGTTATCGAAAGTGACCTGGTATGTAAAATGTTTCTAAATATAAAAGGGTATGTCTTTTCATCCTAAACACTATTTTTTTGTGTCTTTTCATTCTAAACATTATATTTTCTTAAAAATATTGTTAAAATGTATAAAGAGGTGTTCCCTAGAAACATGCTTAATATATATATTCAAGGATGGATTATTGGTTGACTGTTCATGATTTGCTAAACTGATAAGTCACAATATTTACCACTTTTAGACCATGTTATGACCCCTATTTAGAGTATATTATGTGTGTCTGAGGTTGTTTTAGAGTGTTTTCAAGTTCATGTACGTTTTGGAGAACTTTGGTGATTCTGGAAGTTTTTTAGATGTAGAACTGCATAGACGTGTGATAAAGGATTTTACTCTATCCTAATCAAATTAGTATAGATGAGTGTCAATCCAATCTTAAGTGATCATGATGCAATGAAAATACAAGTATAAACTTAATCTAAGTGCAATCGGTTTTGATGTGTTGGACGAAGTAACCAAAGAACACACGTGTGAAAACTAGAATTATAAATCAACTGGGAGGCAAAGAACCCATGGGTAAGGTTTTGACTTTGGGTGATTAAGATCTCAGATAGATGAATAACATTATAATCAATCCGGTCCTACTAGTCTAGACGCACTATTAAACTAGTTCTTTATCAAGATAAAAGTTCACTTGATTTCAATCACTAAACATCAAATGTCTTTGGTCTAGTTAAATCAAGCAATCATTAAGAACATGTCTATTAACTATTTAAAACTTCCCTAACATCAATTGTCATTGGTTAAGCAAGTAAAGAGAATTATCGCTTTGGTTCAGACATTTCATCGAACACCTTTCGGGTACAAACTGCCTAAGGATCTAGATTAAGTGATCAAGTCTAATCTAGCATTAGAGACATGCGATAATCATGGAACATGAATGATCTAACACTAAACTTTCTAACCTACTACCTAATCAACCTAGATCACCCTAACCCATGAATCCTAAATATGACTACTCACTGGCGAACATGATGAACTCAAAAACCATAGATGAATCAGAGTTAATCATTTCTAATGAACCAGAATAATCAATGAATCAGAAATAAGAATATCAAAAAGGATTCAAGATTCAATCTTTTTTCACCAAGAGTAGTCTATGTCTTAGATAAAAACTAGTGTGTCCTAAAAACTAGGTTTAAAGAGTATATATAGTAGTTTGAAAATGAGTCGGGTCAACCCAACAAGCATGGGCCAACCCGTGAAAATCACAGCTTCAACGTTTGTAGCGACCATGATTGATCGTTAGGCCATGTCGCTACAGTGCCCGCATGTGAGTCTAGCGACTTGTCTTGGTCGCTACGGGTTCCACATTTCTTATGTGGGTTTGTAGCGACCACGCCTGGTCGCTACAACATTCGCATTTCTCCTATGGGTCTATAGCGACCACTCCTGGTCCTTACACCCCTCTTTCGCTCCAAACTTCACTTCCTTAGCCTCAATTGCCTCCAAACTCACCAATAAACATCTCCAATTCCTGATATAGACAAATGTAATGGAATGGAACCTAAACATGCCTAAATGATATCCTATATGCTCAATATACATCAGAAAAGATGACCAAAACCATGCAAATATGTAAGATATCAACTCGTCAAATGTTTAGCTATGGATGGAGGTCTACCCTTGGTGCGATTGAGCTGATGTTTTGAAACAAGAAATAGAATTGAGTTACCTTTCCAATTACCAGGTCAATCATCATCTATAACCGAAGTTATGCATGCTTTCTTATGCATAGTTTAATTATGTTGGTTGGATTTAAACAATGTTGAATCGGGATGGGCTTTGCAAAAGGGAATTAAAGAAATTCCAAGTCGTGAGAAATGGGGCAGTAGCTATTGATTGGTAAGTGTAATATTACGTTAGTGTTGTTATAAAACTGCCTTAATAAGTAACTAATTTAAGTTCCACGTCTTAGAATGAACATTGTATATAAAAATTATTTTACATATTGTTACTTATTTTATGGATTTTATATATTATAAAAAAACAAAATAATAGATCTGTATTAAATAATCAAAAATAATAAATTATTTTGTATATAATTAAATTGTCACAAACATATCAAAACAATCAGTTTTATTTGTTTTCCATTATTTTATTATAAATAAATCTAAACAATCATTATTATATTTTGTATGTATATAATTACATTTAAGTGATATTAATATCGTATATAATATATTTAAATACAAATATCTATTAAATAAGTCTTTTTAATCATATGGTTTAATGACTATCTATATCTTTTTATAACAAAATTATAAACATGTGATAACAAAACTTTCAATGTACGAATTTAATAGTTTTAGTAATTTATAACCGTTCTTTAAAATTTACTTGCAAATTACAAAATTAAAATATTCGTGTATTTTATATGGTATATAATTAAATATATATTGTGATGAATATATATTAAATAAGAATTTTTACTTATATAATTTACTATTCATAACTTTTTATAATAAAAGTTTTAAATCTTTGATCACAAAATTTTAATGTGTAACTGTTAACAGTTTTAGTAATTTGTAATTATTTTAAAATATCAAATTATAACATTAAAAAAATTATTACATGGTTAATACGATTGTTTATTTATTTTAATAATATAAAATTAAAAACAAATGATGGAAGATACATATTTTTTTATTAAATATTTATTATTAAAATCATTGATTGTCAAATATATATATACATTTTTAAAAAAAAATTATGGGTTTGGAAAACAAAAATCACAATGTAATGTTTTACATTTTTTTTCTTTTTATTTGGTTAGCAATTTTACTTTGATTTTATTTAAATTTTCCATAAAGTTAAAATTAAATTTTATAAAAATATGTTTTTAAATATATTATATTATATATTTATTTTTATTTTAAATCTGTTTTATCACATAATTTTAAATATATCTATATATATATATATTCTAATAATATAATATTCATGTGCCATGTAATAATAATAAAATTTAAATAAAATATTCTTTTATATATTTTAAAAATATTTTACAATGGAATTTATTAATTTTATATCATAATTTCATCGGTTTCGAATTATGGTTTTATATTCATTTTTATGTTTTGCTTAACTTATTTATTTTACATTTTACTTTTAATATTGTTTTTCAAAATTTGAGCTATCAATTACTAATATATTAAATAATTATTTAGAAAATTACATTAATGGTAATATGAATTAATTGTCATTTTCATATAAAAATATTGTCAAAAATATAACTTTTATAAGGAAAATTGCACAAGGAATGTTCTTTAGGGAGGGGTATTAATAGGTTTAGTGTACCTTTGGCTTTGTTATAGAGGAAGCAGAGGTCGTGCGGGAGAGTTGCAAGACAAATGGTGAAAAGGAATAGTAGCTACAAAGATGGAATCAAATGACAGGATGGATCATGCTATGAAGCAGTAAGATCAGTCTTTTCCATTGCAAATTATCAAAATCCTTTTTCTCGACATTTGAGTAATTTTGATATTGTTATAAGTGTTTACAAAATTTAAATAATTTCAAAATGTGTTTTCCCTTTTCCAAAACTAAATTTATTAACTGTTTATCTGTACTAATTAAGGAACTTTAAGCAACAATGAATGTTTAATTCAGTTACAAAAAAAAACAAAACAATGAATGTTTAATAACATTTTTCTAACTCTAGTAGACAAACGATACTGAAACCCCGTGTTGTGTTCAACATAATATCAAATATAAATATTACACATGCACACGTAGTGAACCTAAGAGCATGTTTATTGGGGAAATCCAAATGGATTTCTTATTATTTTTATTTTTTTTAAAAAAAAAACTAATCACGGGTTGCCACGTATGAGTGGGACCCATGAATAGTGTAAGAGACATGAAAAAGAGGTTCTTAAGTAGGGGATTTAAGAGATGTTTCTTAGGAAATTAGTGGGTCCCTCTTCCTAAGAAACCCTCTTAAGATCCCTAATAAACCTGCTCTAACCTGCTTTTTAAAGTAAACATGTGCTTTTTTTCAGCACAAAGTAAACATGTGTTCATGTTGAGATTTCTTATAGTAAATAACAAAAAGAAAAGAATAAAATATTCATTCAGATTTAAAGATTTAACCTACTGAATTTTGTTAATCATCAAAAACTAATATCGCTTAGAATAACTATCGAAAATAGTAAGACCAATTTAAAATACTATTTTTATACAAAATAATATATTTATCTGAAATTAGATTCATTTAACTACTCTTCAAATGAATAATCTTAAAGCTAAAATCATATGATGTATATATATAGTAGATGCACTAAAACACACAATATCTAAAAAAAATTTAAGCTCATCAATTTAAAGAATTGCAATAAAAATCTCAATTATCATCTAACTCTTTATTATCTTAGACATTTTACGATTTTTAGTGAAAGATAATGTAAACAATTTTGATATATATATATAAATATTATTAATAAAAATAACAAATATAAATAATTTGCGCATAGCACGGAAAAAAAATCTAATTTATTTAAGAACTGTATTAGGTAGTTGATTTGACATTGTAATCCTGAATAAATGTCTAAATATCCAAATATTTCTAATGACATAAATTGTAAATAACATATCAACAAAAATTTAATTCTGTATAGTGCTTCTAATTTAATTAGAGAGATTTGATTTTGTTTTCAAAAAAAAAAAGAAGAAGATAGATTCGGTTTAGTTGCAACTTCTAATTGTCACTATTATGACGGTGGAAAACCCATTTAAGATTTTGACGTCATTGCGACATGGATTGGCAGTGCCAATAGTTTTTCATTAACACATTAATATAAATATTTACCATTTAGTGAATTGGGATTTCATTTTCATTATTTCTGGTATCTCGCTTAATCGAAAATAATGAGATATTCAAGAAACTACGATCAAAGTAGCATGCCTTTTGGTATTGTAAAGGGTCACATTTTCCCAACTCACTAGGTACGTGAGAAATCCTCAGCAACTAACACGAACCTTTTGAAGGGGGATTACACCCCTCAACAAAGCCCATCAAATACATAATTCAACCTAATTCAAACAGGTAAATTAATTAAGCATAACTTGTCCCAAAACAATCCAAGTATTGGGTCCAACTAATTAAATCAGTGTAAACTAAGAGTTCGTCAGAACAGAGTATAAAGAGAAAGAAGAGCAAAAGAATGAGGGGGTACTTAGAAACTAAAAAAAGACAAAGGCGGGTAGAACAAGGGTTTATCATCTTTGATTCTTTTTTCTTTTTCTTAATTCTTTGATTTTTTTTTCTTGCTGAAAACATTGTCTCTTCTTTTGCTCATCAAACGATGTTTCTTGTAATATGTGACACGTTTGATCAATAAAACGTCATTTAAATATCTCGACATCGTGTTTGCATACTCTTCATACTCACTGAACACATATTCAACATAACTGACCCACAAATGGTTCACATACTAATGGATATTGACCAATCAAAATACAAATAATTTGCTACTAACACAATAAGTACAAATAGATTGAAAAGTACAAATGACAGATGTTGGAGTGACAAAGTTCAACTCCCGTAATGAATCAGTCCAGTTTCCATACCACCACAACATTCTCAAATTGGGATGTTTTCAATGAGCAAAGAGACGATGTGGTCTTTCAAGAACTCGGGGTGGGTGTAAGAATCTTCGTACCTATAGACCACATCGATGATACGCGAAAGGTTGAGAATTCGCATCAAGAAAGGGAAACGAAATGAGTGAGGCCGCATTAGCTCTTGGTTTAACTCCTTCCATGCATTTGAAACAATCTTGAATAATCCTTCTACGGCTAATTCCTTTGAAACACAAAATTGCTTCATGTAACAATCGACCCCTGTCGCTACATGCTCCCTTTTGTGTTCAAACTGCAACCATGATATGTCAATCGTATTCAATACTTTGGCAAAAAATTATTTATTCTGAGACATACATGTATATAGTTTTTTTTTTTAACTTTAATATACTTTATTATGGTGAGGATTCTAGACTTGAAGTTTGTGCCCACCTCGTAGCTAGTAATGTCATCTGTGAATCGACATATAATCTCAGCTGCTACCCTGATTTTAGGATGCGAACTTAACCATTCAAAAGCATCAAGTTTCGCCACATCTCCCATTCCCACGAATGTCACGGCCATTATGGCATAGTAAGCAGAAGACAAAATAGCATTCTCTTTATACTCGTCAAATTTTGCAGTATAATCCTTGTTCAACCAGTTAGCCTCTTTCATATATCCATTGGCTGTTGATTTTAACTGATTATGAAAAAAATTAATCAGGTATAGATATATAAGAGTATTTAAAAAAGAAGATATTTGGTATATTTTATTCTTAAGGTCTTAACTGATTTCTTAAGATGAAAGCCACAACCTGACCTTCCTTCCTTCTCAAGCTCCTTCTCGAGTTTATCATAGAAATCTACAATGACACGGTAAAGATGTTTCATGCTGTCAGGTATCCCTTTAGGTGCTTCTGGAAGCCACCTGTATTAAAACCAGCCTTCTTATAAGCCAGACATCGAAAAATACAAAATATATGAAAATCTTTTTATGTTTTTGCAGAACGACTACTTTTCCAATGCATATGTGAAAATCTCAAGTTCTTCTCTTGTTCCATACGCATCATACATATCATCAAGGGCCGTGAGTAAGATGACTACACAAGCTAATAAAACTCGTGCTTGAGAATATTCTGGTTCAAAGTATGTTCCAATTGCCCACAAGCACGCCTCGGCTACTCTGTGTTTTGTATATGTCAGTTTAGATTCAAACTCCATTTCTTTGTGCCACCTGAATTGTAATGAAGAAAATCAAGATCATGCTAGACTCATACGTGTATGTAGATGTGTTGCCGAGGCTGTTTTGATGTCATTTTCATGATATAAATCGTATCTATCTTATTAAAGCAAAGCAGAATCCTATTTTTAAACTTAATTTTTTTTTGTAAGTTTTTAAATTAAATACACATTTTTACTTAATAGTTAAACCTACTTTAAATCATTAATACTCATTTCTTTATATTACTATTCAGGTTTCCAAACAACACTATACTCTTTTTTATAATGTTATCTATGTTTCGAAACAACACTATAATTAATCTTGTATCCAAACAATATAAAACATTAGATCTGATTTTAAATAACTTTATTTATAATTTGCTTTATTTTTAAAATTAAAATAATAAAAATTCAGATAATTTATAAAAACTACAAAAATACGTAGAACTTATTTTGACTACAAGAATAATTTAATCAATAACAAATCAATTAAAGTAGCATATTATTTTATTTATATTTCATAAATAATGGTTATGTAATTTATTTAACATAATAATTAAATAATAGATATTACTTAAAATGTATATATAAACACTATACATTGAAAATAACTACATTGTACACGAAATATAATAACAAAAATAATTATGAAATGTTCAAAATATATGTTATCTGAAGAAAAATGTTTAACCCTAGTTGTAAACAAAAGAATTTAAACTGATTATAGTATGAAGAAAATTATTAGCAAAATAAATTACACAAACCAATTATAATAAAGTTAATTAAGCTATATAAAAAGAGTAATATGAGAAATTCATATTTATAGTACTTAATTATTTTTTTGTATTTATCATTTTCTCTATCACAATATTGTAGGAACGTCATAATTTCACAAAAAAATCAAAACAATGAACTTTAAAGATTGGATTAAAGCTGAAAATTATGAAATTATGAAATTATAACAACTTAAATCAAATTGGATTACATATTTGTCATCCATCAGTTAATCGGTTAGTTTTGGTTTTTAGTGATTTTTATAAGTTTAAATATGGATATTTTTAAAATCTTATCTAAATTATCGGATCACCGGAGTAACTGATTTGACCAAGGGTCCAGGTCGAAATTTAAAAGCACTGGTTTAAGTGCAAAATATTTTAAATATGTAGAATTCTTACAAACAAAAAAAATATTTGTTAAGTTATTAGTGAAATCTGTAATTATAAAATATTCCGCGCTTGCAAATCGCAAGACCTAGTTGTATGTTAAAATATAGAACATTATCAGATATTGGTATAATTTATTTATGATTATAATTATATGATAAAATAAGAAAAATAAAAAATCATTTTCTCTATTTAAATTGTATTTAATTTATATGCAGTATTCTATTCTATATAAATTATGATATTTTATATGTATTTCGAATAAGACCCCATTATCAGGTACCTAGTGACACAAGCAAGCTCTTCGCGGTGCAGCATTTGCAGAAAATTAAAGTCGATCTTTGCAAACTCAAGTAATGTTGCGTCACACTTGTCTTCTGCCTCGTAGTATGAGATATATTGCCTCGTTTCTATCCTGGAGATGCCTTTGTGAAATGGGTGTTTTAGGGCGTTCTTGATGCGTATTGCAAGATGAGGACTACAACGAGACGAAATATCCTCTAAATGAGAATTTGAGAAAGCGAGAGCTTCCTCAAGAGTGTCTTCCTCAGGAGTGCTCCATTGTGCAGCTTCATATAAGCTTAACATGCCCCTTGCATCTGCCACTATGTGTGCTTTGAACCTCTCATCCTCGTCCTTGAACTTGTTGAACACATCTTAAGACGTGGATATAAAAAAGATTACATTAAATCAAAATCAATTTTTTAGTAAACTTCATTCATATAATTTCCATTTGATATGTTTGTGGAATAAAATAATTACCAGCAGAAAGTTTGAACCCGAATTGCCTGAAAACTTGGAAAACTATTCCAACCGTGTACAAATCAGATCCGTCTTGTCTTATCTTCTGATTAAAATCAAGACAATCAAACCACTTCTCCAGTTGCTCTGTGATATATTTCTCAAAATGATAGGAGACACCAAGGCGACATAGCGTGTCAATGAACTTGATGTTCTCCATTGGATTCTCCCTTGAAGCCATAAACGACTCCTTCACAGTCTCCTTTAGAGTACTATGCTTTTCTTTAAGTGTATCACTTGCCTGTACGGAAGTGATTAGTGATGAGCAGACATGAGTGAATCAAATGACTTTTTTTTAATAATGCATGAAAGGAAGAATTATATGAAAAGGATATACGGACAATATCAGAATTTGATAACGAAGTTAAGATATCTTCCCAGATGTTCACAGGAAAATCAGCAAGTGGACGCTGAACTTCATTCTCCATGCTGAAAGTTTCCGGTAGCAATCGTCTTCTCAATTTAATCACTTGTGATTCGACATAGTTTTAACATGTACTCTCTCTAGACATATATATAGAAAATTAAAACAACAATTACAATACAGAGTTTTTTTTTCCTTTACTAGATATAACACATAATTTGTTCATGAATAAGCTTGGATAATTATTTGTAGGGATAGTGTAACACCTGCCTCTCCCATAAATTCCTGGTCAACGAGGACGGGGTTAAGGACACATATGTCTAACATTCGATATTTTCCAAGTCTTGTTACAGGTCCCAAAAGTTCCAAATACGTATTTCCTTATGTACAAATCCCACACCTTAACCATTTTCGACACTTCTACTTACAGCCATGCACATAAGGGAAAGGAATGGGAGGACGTGAGTTAATGTAATACTCAGTGAAGTGGTTCTAGACCAGACTCCCTACATAAATCTCTATACTTTTCAATGTGAAAGAGGATCGACTAGCCACTAACATACATCATTTCACACAATTAAAAAATGCAGTGATCTCAGCCATCACCCAATACACATAATTAAGATTTATGACTCCAATCAACCTAGAAATTCAGGACCTATACACGCCTAGGAGATCTCTTTCTGGTCCCGTCACGTGCCCCAATGTGATCACCCGCCCTGGTTTGCTCAACATCCACCTTCTGTATACGGTCCGCACCGCGGTGCCTTATGATCACCTACCCACCAAAACTCGGCGTTTACACGATCTTACTGTCCCCTACCTATCCCCACTCTGCATTCCGCCGCTATCGACGTTCCTAAACCTGCCCATTACAAGTGTCTTATCATCTCATCTCATTTTCTTTCTCTTTCGTTTACTTAACCCTATTCTTTCATTCTCAGACGCCACCCATTCTCCATGTCACACTCAATTCAATTCACATCCAATACACATAACCATGTCATTCATCTATCCGATTTCGGCACTGGTTTTCTATTAACTAGGTTCAATTCTTTCAAACCACATAGCCTTCACAAATCACAAATCACACATCACAGACATCCATTCAAATAATCATATCAAAAAATCATTTAATCATCCACATCAACACAAGGTAGTTCACTAATATCCTTTATCAGTATGTACGTTCTTATCAACATGATCTATGGATTTAACATCGTAGCATCGGTTATGATCTATCAACCTAAAAACAATCAGAGCTAACCAATCCCAGTTCCTCATTCAACATGATCTAAGAACAAGATAAGAGATCTGGGTTTGAAACACCTCAGTTGAGATTAAATCTGAACAGATATGGAGAACCGAGACGAGAGAATAGGAGATCGAGCAACAACAACAACACACGGCGACCACCACCACTCGCGGCTGCTCACGAAAAGGAGATAGGTAGATGGATAGATAAATATATATATATATATATATATATATAGAGAGAGAGAGAGAGAGAGAGAGTGAGAGAGAGAGAGTGAGAGAGAGAGAGAAAGAGAGAGAGAGAGAAAGATAGAGAGAGAGAGAGAGAGAGAGAGAGAGAGAGAGAGAGAGAGAGAGAGAGAGAGAGAGAGAGAGAGAGACGGCTAGGGTTTTCTTGTCTTCAGGAAATCTCTATAGGGCTTTCCTTTAGAATTTCTAATGAGAGAAAAAGGATAAGAAGACTTTGTATTAATAGAGAAATGAAGGGAACTTTAGGGTTTTAGTCCTTTTGGACTGTAGGGCTAACATGCTTCCCTTTAAACCATACATCCATTCAAATAATCATATGAAACAATCATTTATTCATCCACATCAACACAATGCAGTCCATTAATAACCTTTATTAGTATGGGCGTTCTTATACAACATGATTCTAGCATCCTAGCATTCGTTATGATCTATCAACCTAACAACAATCAGATCTAATCAATCATAGTTCCTCATTCAACATGATATAATAACAAGAAAAGAGATTTGGGTTTGAAACACCTCATCTGAGATTGGATCTGAACAGATCTAAAGAACTGAGACTAGAGAATAGGAGACCGAGAAACAACAACACCACACGGCCACCACCACCACCACTCATGGCTTCTCATGAAAGGAGAGAGAGAGAGAGAGAGAGAGAGAGAGAGAGAGAGAGAGAGAGAGAGAGAGAGAGAGAGAGAGAGAGAGAGAGAGAGAGAGAGAGAGAGAGAGAGAGAGAGAGAGAGAGAGAGAGAGAGAGAGAGAGAGAGAGAGAGAGAGAGAGAGAGAGAGAGAGAGAGAGAGAGAGAGACGAGCGTGATGAGGCGATAGAGAGAGGAGGAGGAGAAAGAAAGGTGGCTAGGGTTTTATCGTCTCCGAGAAATCTCTACAGGGCTTCGCTCTGGAATTTATAATGAGAGAAAAAGGAGAAGGAGGCTTTGTATTTATAGGAAGCAGAAGGGAACCGTAGGGTTTTAGTCCTTTTGGACTGTAGGGCTAACATGCTTCCCTTTAAACAATATAATTTTGGGCTTATAGGTTTAGGATGTTACAAATATATTAAACAAAGATTTAGGTGAGATAGGTAGGTAGGCATGTGACTTTTATGTTGTCATCAACATAAATAGTATCAATTAATACTCTGCTAACAAATATTGTATCCATATGGACAAAGTAGGACGGTTTATTCTGAGCACCATGTGCAAGATTATCCCTTTTTTTGAATCATGGGTATGTGTTTGTTCTCGAAAGTTCTGAAGATTTCCTTCAAATTTTGTATTTATTCAAGGTAAGTTGCAAAATCTGTCTATCTTCTAGTTTCGAAACCGTTTTCACCAACTGAGATCAATATGTTGCAAAAGTCATATTGAATTGCCTATGATTTTTATGCATTCCATAGACCAAATGAAAGCTTCAAACTCCGCATGCAGGAGAGATATGCTTCCTCTAAAATTTCTTGCCCCCATCATTCCCTCAAACCCTTCCAGTGTACTTCCAAGAACCATCTTTGAAGTACCATATCCCTACAATGCATGGTGTGCCTTTCATTTCTTCCTCCCTACTAAGTGTGGGTTGTGTTTGATTTCATCTCGGCATCGTTGTCGTTATACCTATATCCATAGTATCGCTTCTGACTCTACCAAATGCTAGAGTATCTCTAAGATCCTTATCAATACCATTAAAACATTTATTATTGTGTACATTTCCAAATATATTAATGAAATCCAAACGAAATGATGACCATTGTTGTGCGATGCAATCCTCCAAAATAAATAATCTATATTCACATAAACCGTAGGAAATTACCTAGAGTTGTAGGAATTCTTGATATAACCCTTACTTGAATTGATGGGAGACATTCTAAAAGTATATGGTTAATAGTTTCTTCATCAGTGCCACATTTTTCACACTATGTGTCACACTTTATCCATCTAGATTTTAGATTTTTTCAATACCTGTAAAGAGCCTAAAATGATTTACCAAAGGAAGTGTTTTAGCTTCGTAGAACATTTAACTTTCCAAAAATAAGCCCGTAAAGCCTTTATATCTGGACCAAAATTTGGTGTCGGTCTTACTCTATCTGGATATAGCGAACATTCGACTGTTGGATAAGCTTCAAAGATAGCTTAGGAAACAAGTTATTCATTAAGATAAGTAGAATAACTTATTAGATTAGGATAAAGTTAAGGTTCCTAGTTCTATGAATAATAGGAAAAGATAAAGAATCCTATTATCTATATAAGGAGATCAAAGTGTAAGAAAGATCTCAGAAGTTAAGAAAATAATAAAACGAAGGTACTGTTTTATTAACAAGCTTTCATATTCACACATTCGATCCTTAGGCGACTTTATTTGGTATCAGAGCTTAGGTTTTTGTGTGATTGTGAAATCGAGAAGCTGTATCCATGGCTGATACAAAAGCTTTAACAGAGATGAAGCCACTAGGAAGAAGAGAAGACTTTCCGAGTGCTGTAATCTGTCCGATGCTCAATACGACGAACTACACTGTTTGGGCAAAGAGGATGAAGATTCTGTTAAAGGTTCACAAAGTTTGGGGGTGCAGTAGACCCAGGCACTGACGACGAAGAAAGAAACGACCTCGCAACGGCTCTTCTGTTCGGCTCTATACCTGAATCGATGGTTTTACAAGCAGGAGATGATGACTCCCCTAAAGTCATATGGGAAGCCATTAAAACCAGAAACCTTGGAGTTGAACGAGTAAAAGAAGCTCGTCTGTTAACACTAATGAATGAATTTGATCGACTAAACATGGAAGACTCGGACAACATAGATAACTTCACGAGCAAGTTAACAGAGCTTGCATCAAAAGCGTCCTCGTTGGGACAGAGCATTGATCAACCAAAGCTCGTGAAGAAACTTCTCAACAGCCTACCAATCAAATTCATTCACATGACAGCATCAATAGAGCAGATGCTTGATCTAAACAAAACCTCGGTTAAAGATATTATTGGAAGGCTCAAAGCATATGAAGAACGAGTCAAAGGCAAAACTGCATATGATCAACAAAACAATCTATTGTTCTCAAGTACTGAAACATCAAACGATCAGAACTCGAGAGGCAGAGGAAGAGGATCATATCGTGGTCGTGGTCAAGGAAACAGAGGTAGAGGACGAAGAAGGAGCAACACTGGCGAGGGGAACAAAGAGAAGAAAGACTACTCCCAGATCACATGCTTCAATTGTAAGAAGAAGGGACACTTCAAATCCGTGTGTCCTGAGAAGAAAGAAGAGAAACAAGAGCTCAACAAGACAGAGACGGAGGTAGCAGAAGTTGCGTTATACATGCATCAAGTTGTGTATCTCAACGAAGAAAAAGTCTTACCGAATTCACTAGAGCCAAGCAAGAAAGAAGATGGTATATGGTATCTAGACAACGGTGCGAGCAATCACATGACTGGTGAAAGATCTTACTTCTCAGAGCTCAACGAGAACATCAAAGGAAAAGTCAAGTTCGGAGATGGCTCGTATGTAGATATAAACGGCAAAGGATCTATCCTCTTTGAAGCCAAGACAGGGGAACAAAAGCTCCTAACCGACATATACTACATACCGAACTTGAAAAGTAACATACTAAGTCTGGGTCAAGCAACTGAACAAGGGTGTGACATAAGGATGAAAGAGGATTATCTCACCTTGAGAGATCCAAGCGGTAGACTTTTGGTGAAAGTTCAGAGAGCTTCTAATCGTCTATATAAGATATCACTCAAAGTCGGTAAACCTACTTGTCTACTCGCAAAGATCAAGGAGGAACCATGGAGATGGCACGCACGCCTTGGTCATATAAGCTTCAAGACAATAAGGGCCATGGCAACACATGATATGGTTCGTGGCTTACCTGAAATACATGAAGAGAAGCAGCTGTGTGACTCGTGTTTGGTCGGGAAGCAGACGCGTCACAGCTTTCCTGCAGCAACTGCATACAGATCTTCGGTTGCTCTCGAGCTGTTACACGCGGATCTGTGTGGTCCCATATCGCCGGCAACACAAGGTCACAACAACTATATCTTCGTCATAGTTGATGATTGTACGAGATATATGTGGTCTATTTTGTTGAGAGAAAAGAGTGAAGCCTTTGATAGATTCAAGAGTTTTAAAGCCCTTGTTGAGAGGGAAGCAAACAAGACAATCGGAACACTCCGTACAGACAGAGGAGGAGAGTTCACGTCAAAGGATTTCCAAGACTTCTGCAACAAACATGGCATCAAACGCAATTTAACAGCACCATATACTCCACAACAGAATGGAGTTGTGGAGAGAAGGAACCGTACTTTAATGGAGATGACTCGAAGCATGATGAAAGCTATGAAGGTACCGAACTACATGTGGGGAGAAGCCGTGCGACACGCAACATATGTGATCAATCGTATTCCTACTAGAGCATTGAAGAATAAAACTCCATACGAAAGCTTGAAGGGAGGAAAGCCTAACGTAGGTCACATAAGAGTTTTTGGATGTGTTGCTCACGCGAAAGTAGATTCAGTTCATCTAAGGAAACTTGATGATCGTTCTCAAGATCTTGTTCATCTCGGAATCGAACCAGGCTCGAAAGCTTATCGACTTTATAATCCTACTCTCAGAAGGATAGTCGTAAGTCGGGACGTAATTTTCGACGAGAAGACTTGTTGGAATTGGAAGGGAGCTACTAAGGAAGGACAAGACGACTCTGGTATGTTCCGGATGACGTGGGGATTGACTGTAAACGAAGGGAATGGTCCGTTTATAGCCAGCACACAACAAGAAGAAACCGCGAATGCAGAAACAGAGCAGCAAGAAGACGAAACAGGTGTTACACACGCAGAATCAGATGTAAAACACAACGAAGAAGAAAAAGCTGATCAAAGCTCGACACAGGAAGTAAGGCGCTCAACTCGTCAAACAAGTAAACCTAGTTACCTAGATGACTACGTTTTACTTGCTGAGATAGAATGTGAGCTGTTGCTTCATGATATCAATGATGAGCCAAAGAATTTCCAAGAAGCAAAGGGAGATAAAAGATGGACGAAGGCATGTGAAGACGAGATCCATTCTATCAACATAAACAAGACATGGACGCTAATAGACAAGCCAGCTGGAGCAAAGATCATCGGTCTCAAGTGGATCTTCAAGATCAAAAGAAACGCTGATGGATCTATCAACAAGTTCAAAGCGAGACTCGTAGCTAAAGGTTACGTACAAGAACATGGTATCGACTTTGATGAAGTGTTTGCACCAGTGGCTCGATTAGAGACTATAAGACTCTTGATTGGATTAGCTGCTGCGAATAAGTGGGAGATTCATCATCTAGACGTTAAGACAGCATTCTTACATGGTGAGTTACACGAAGAAGTTTATGTGTCACAGCCTGAAGGGTTTGAAAAGAAGGGAGAAGAGCATAAGGTTTTCAAACTCTCCAAGGCCTTGTATGGATTGAAACAAGCTCCACGAGCTTGGAACATAAAGCTTGATCGAACTTTGAAGCAACTCGGCTTCAAGAGGTGTTCTAAAGAAAATTCTGTCTATCGAAAGGATGATAAAGGAAAGCTTCTTATCGTGGCTATCTACGTTGACGACTTGTTCATTACCGGAGACTCTGCAAAAGAAATCTCAGAGTTTAAGAAGAACATTTCAAAGAACTTTGAGATGTCTGATTTAGGTCTTCTAACCTACTACCTCGGATTGGAAGTAAGACAAAGCTCAAAGTACATCATGATCAATCAAGAAGCGTATGCGAGGAGAGTATTGGAGGAAGCTGCAATGAACGACTGCAACTCGACATGTATACCCATGGAGTTCGGTCTGCAACTCTCAAAAGGCCTCGACGAACCTGAGATAGATGCTACATTGTATCGAAGGAGAATTGGTTGCCTCAGATATCTTATGCACTCAAGACCAGATATGTGTTATGCAGTGGGCATCTTGAGTAGATATATGCACTCACCAAGAACGTCACACGGCAACGCACTGAAGCAAGTGCTAAGATATTTGAAGGGAACGGTCGGGTACGGATTATCTTACGAGCAAGATGGATCAATGAATCTCGTGGGATATAGTGACAGTAGTCACAACACGGATCCGGACGACGGAAGAAGTACGACAGGTCACTTGTTTTGTCTAGGAGAAACGCCAATCACTTGGTGCTCGCAGAAGCAAGACACGGTGTCTTTAAGCTCGTGTGAAGCAGAGTATATGGCGGCAACGGAAGCAGCAAAGCAGGCGGTCTGGATACAAGATTTGATAAGTGAGATTACAGGAAAAGAGATGAAGAAGACGATGATACGAGTGGACAACAAGTCAGCTATCTCATTAGCCAAGAATCCCGTGTTTCACCGTAGGAGCAAGCACATTCACAAGAGGTTCCATTTCATTCGTGAACGAGTGGAGCAAGACGAGATTGATGTGGAACATGTTCCTGGAGAAAAGCAGAAAGCGGACATCCTAACTAAAGCTTTAGCAAGAATCAAGTTCAAAGAGATGAGGGAGCTGATTCAAGTTCAAGACTTAAGCAAAGATGGCTTGAAGCTTAGAAGGGAGAATGTTGGATAAGCTTCAAAGATAGCTTAGGAAACAAGTTATTCATTAAGATAAGTAGAATAACTTATTAGATTAGGATAAAGTTAAGGTTCCTAGTTCTATGAGTAATAGGAAAAGATAAAGAATCCTATTATCTATATAAGGAGATCAAAGTGTAAGGAAGATCTCAGAAGTTAAGAAAATAATAAAACGAAGGTACTGTTTTATTAACAAGCTTTCATATTCACACATTCGATCCTTAGGCGACTTTATCGACTTCATATCCAGATTTAACTGTGTACATTCTAGACTGTATAAAGTGCCATATGTATTATCTGTAAACTGTATTCGACTCAAAAGAATGCTTTCAATAATTTGACATTATTTGGGTCAACAAAATTCCTAATTTCCTACATATTCCACGTATGTGAAATAAGGTTAATGAGTTGATCTACATAAATACACGATCAAAGTGATTTGTTTTATTGTTTTATGGTCTCTACAACATATGTCTCTATATAACATATATCTCTATAATATTTTAGTTTAATACATGTTATCAATGGATATTTCATGATTTATAATCTTTTATTATTTATATTATAAATTAAACTGCTTTTAGAATTGTTATAATTTTAGGAATAGAGCTTTTCTAAAGACATTTCCAATCCATTGTTTATTTTGATTTTAAAAGTTATATTATAATTTAAGTTAATTAATTATATATTTTCCTTTTTAAATTATAAACAATAAATGAGATATAAATGTTTTCTGGGCTTTATTAGTGTTAAGAAATCTTATTTACTTAAGAACTGTTTCTCTTCTCTCACTTCAATTTTACTATTTCTTTATTTAAGCATTTAAAATTACGTTAAAATCTGATCTGCTTTAAAATAATTTCAACATATAGTTTGTGTTCAGTATATAAATAATAAAAATATGAAAATAAAAGAAAGCACACCTATTTTGAACAAGAACCTTTTTTGGCAAAAGTATATTTTGAACAAGAATTTATGAGATACCAAGAAATTTCTTGCATATATTTACTTTTAACGGTTTTATTTACTCTATTTAAATAGAATCCTATTTTTTATCTACTTACAAATAGTCTAAGTTGGACCATTGCATCTAATTAGTTTTTCTATTATTTTTACTTTTATCTAACTTAATTATTATTAAATATATACACTAGCATAAAATTAAAGAACTAAATAACTATTCTATTGTTTTCAAAAAATAATCAATTCAGTTTATATTAATATTAAATTTAAATAACTAATAAATTATATTTTATTTACTAATATAAAAAAGAATTCTATATGCCTACAAATCCGTATAAATATAAAATTGTACTTTAACCCAAATGTAAGAAATAATTTCTTCAAACCTTTCACCAAATACATAATATCTCTTATAGATAGAGTATTAAAATTAGATATATATATATATATATATATATATATATATATATATTTGATAAAATAAATATTAATAATTAGTTACTATAAATATTTAATGATATAATGGAACATATTATTATTGACTATTCCAACAAACATGTAAAAATCTTTATCAAAAATAAAACTAATTGAAAAATATAAAACATATTTTAAGTTATGATTGGACCTTGGAATACGTGTTATATATTTTGAATTTTGGTTTTAATTTATATCATGTCCTAGGTCTCATTCTGATAAAGTTGTAAGTACGGATCGGATTCAGATATAACGCATTGGTTTTGGTTCTAATTTGTACCAAATCCTAAAATTCATAATGTAACCATATATCATTTATATTTGGATTATATTGGTTCGTTTTAGATATATCCAAAGTTAAATTCAAAATTTAAAAGCAAAACATAAGAAGTAAATAATTATTTATATAAATTGAATATTTAAAGTATTTATTTAAAACTTAATACTTATTTTTAGATATCATTTCAAAAATATATAATTGAATGTTTGAAGTACATATTTATATTTGTGATTATTTAGACATTCAGACCGGTTTTTTGAGATTTGTTTGGACTTTTCAGCTTTTGGGTTACACATTCGGGTTCGACTAATAACACTTCGGGTTCGTATATATTTTGTATCACCCTAGAAAACCCATTATGGTATTTTTGACATTTTAGACTGGGTATGTACGGATCAGATTTTTTTAATTTGAGTTCGGTTTAAACTTCAGGTTATATATTTTATGCCCAAGTTTACTTCCAATCAAAAAATGATTATATAAATTTTCATCAAAAATCATCCGCGCTTTACCGCGGGTTAAAATCTAGTTTTCTTTAAATTAAAGATCATACAAATATAATTGAGGTACTATGGATTTCTCCATCGAAATGATCGAACATCACCAATGATAATCACGTGTTCTTCCAAAAGCTACCAAAATGATTGTGCTTTATAAATAATATATACAAATATTGAATAATTGGGGCCACTATCATGATAAGGTCTAATGGCGTACTGGTAAGGATAGACAACAAGTTTACCAAATACTATGACATTTCAGATATGTTAACTTTTTAGATCAGATTAGATTGTTTGTCCATCATCGCAACTAGTCCGTTTTTAGGCCACTAGTCCTTATCATGATAAAAAGCCCCAATGGTTCAATGTATTACTTTACCAGTTGAACATGCGATGTTTATATATATTAATAGGTTCAATATTAAAACTTCCAAAGCATATTATCATATATTTGTAGGTTCAATTAGGAATAAACATAGATGGGAAACTCTAAACTTTCAGGATACTTGAATTGTAATTAGAAATCGCATGATTGGAGAACAATTTATCGAAATCAAGATCTGTCCATATATCTATTTATGCGTGTGCGGGATTCGGCCATAACGATCAAAAAGGTAGATAGACCATAAAAAATTAACATTAGAGTTTCATCCACACTTCTGTACCAGTATATTTGTCATTATAAAAATATATAATTTGATAGAGTTGTAAAAAATTTAAATATATAATTTAAATTTTAATGTTATATATTATATATTTATAATTTTATTATTTAGTTGTCTTATTCTATTTTTTTACTATATAATGATTTATTTTAGAGATAAAGACCAAAATGAATCTAAAAAAGTTTTTGTCCCAAAAATAGCACCTAAAGAGAAAAATGACCAAAATAGACTTTATTAAAGGAAGTAAATATATATATATATATATACATTTGGGTTAACTAATCTAAATTTAAGGTTTAGAGTTATGGGGTGGGAGTTTTGGAATTGAGATTTAAAAATTAATTTTTTTAAAAAATATTAAAAATTTCAAAAGAAAAAAGGTCTATTTTGGTCATTTTTTCTTTTAGGTGCTATTTTTGTGATAAAAACTTCAAAAAGGGCTATTTGAGAGATTTGCCCTTTATTTTATATATTATACTTTCTTATTATTTATTTATTACACATTAAAATTTTCGAGTTTGATACAATAATTTCATAATATGAAATAAGGAAATATAGAATCTCTTTCAAAATATTTTTTTTTTAAAAAAAGTTTATACAGCTTGCATACAATAAAGTTTTAAAATATATGTAGTTATACTGTAGAAAAGATACTTTTTTACGATAATTTGTTTTTCATGTTGTATTTTAATAAAAAAGATTTTAGCATCCATCATTTTAGCAACATACGCCAATCAAAATTAACACACAATATATTACTAAAATGAAATATGGGTTAGTTTTTTATTTGCAAAAACATGGGTTAGTTTTTTATTGTTAACAAATCATGAAATATTTTAGCATCTATCATTTCTCACAATATAACTTTTTGGTTTTTGCAAATATGACTTAAAATTCAAAGTCAAACACAAAACGAATACATGATCTTTTTTTTTTGGAATTTCTATCTGTTCTATTCACCCTAAAATTTGGGATTATTCACGAAAATATTATTATTTTTTTCTCAAAAATGAATATCTTACTCTATCATACTTATTTTCATCAAGTATTTACACTAAAATCATCATAATCATATTTGCAATATATTTATAAATCAACGGTATAAATGTATTTTGACTCCTTAATAAAACTTCATATTTAGATTTTTTTTAAATATGTATTTATATAAGGTAACCATGAATAAATAAAAAGTAAAAGTAAAACTTCTCCTTAAATATAATTTTAATAAAAGTAAATTGAAGATTTAGAATTTTAATAAAAATATAAATAAATACTTAAATTAAAATAAAAAAATTTAAAAAATATTTCAAATTTTAAAAAGAAAAAATTAAAAGAAAATTCCCCCTTTGTTCGTCAAATTGTTTTATTAAGGCACATGGGCTTGAACTTTAAAGTTGTGAGTACAATAATTAGTGAGTCCAACATAAGATTGATACAAAATAAGAGTAACATGCATGGCATACTTAGTAAACTTCTGCTACGTGGCTTAAACCAATTACGCATGTGAAAGTTAATCACCGACGTGGCTTCTTCGCCGTAACCACCGCTAAGCTTCTTGACCAAACAATTGTACCTTCGCCGAGACTAGTTGGAACGGAGAGAGAACCCATATTTCATCAGAGAGGGAAGATTAATTCGTCATTTTTTAAGCCATATGATTTTTTGTTAACAATAAAAAACTAACCCATGTTTTTGCGAAAAAAAAAACTAACCCATATTTCATTTTTGCAAATATGACTCAAAAATCAAACACAAAATTAACTCATTTTTTTTAGAATTTTCATTTGTCCTATTCATCTTAAAAGTTTAGATTATTCACGAAAATACTATTATTATTTTTTTCTTCCAAAAATGAGTATTTTACTCTATCATCCTCATCTTCATTAAGTATTTACAATAATAGTGCTGTTCGTTTGGCAGACGCAGCTTCCTGCGGCTGCGGCTGCGGCTGAGGTTGCGTCTGCGGCTGCGTTAAACGCAGATTATTGTTGTTCGTTTTGCAGACGCAGACGCAGCCTCAGCCGCAGCCGCAAATTATTGTTCGTTTTGACGACGCAGGACGTTAACGCTGACGCACGAAGTTGACGCTGAACACAGATTGTTGTTGTTCGTTTGACAGACGCGGCGGCTATTATCTTTTAATTTATATATTATTTTTATAAATTTGTATAATTATATTTTAAATAAATAATATGTAGTTTTAATATATTTAAATCTATAAATTATTATATTAAATTGGTTATAAATTTTTAGTCAATATATAAATATAACAACATTTTTTAATCAAATATTTTAATATATAACAACATTTTAGTCATAAATGATAAGTCAAATTAAAATAAAATATATCACAAAATAAGAGCTAAATATTACCAGGTTAATATACAAAGTAGTATGATATAAGGTGGAACTTTCCTTTTGACCAAGACAAAAAACACATTTTATTCAAGTATCTAGATTACATATTTGCAAGGAATGAAGATGGATGTAAAAGAAACTTGATTTTGCAATTGAAATGAATGAATACTCAATCATCACATGTAACTTGGTTAGGAGGATTACAAGATTTTTTTAGAAACAAATATTTCTCTGAACCAGGTATATGTATATCCAACTAATTGTTACAGAGACTCACAATTATTTAACAAGAGTAAGGAGGAAAGCAACAAGCGATACATATGTGTATCAAACATGAAATCACTCTAAAACTACTACACTAGAAAGAAAGAAAAAAAACAGGTCAGGCCATTGCTTAAACATCATCTCTATACGTCTGCCAAATCCTGTTTCACAAGCACATGACCAGTCAACTTCTTCCTCAGCTAGTGATCGTATACTTCTTCCTCAGCTGGTGATCCTTGGCAATATCTGAAACATATTTTAAAAATGAGTAGATAAATCAAAGAACCACATAAACAAACATTAAAGTAAACAAGGGTATCACACGTATATGCAAGGAAGCAGTAGAATAAGTTGACAAAAGACAAAAAAATGAATGAAGTTAAAAAAGAATCTGCAGACTTACGGTTAAACTAAATCTAAGAACAACTGATGTCCATCACCTAACAACACATCAGCTATCACTACGAACATGATCTAAACAGAGCAAACAGAGTATCAATGTAACATCCAAGTCAGAAAAAAAATGCAAAGGAGTCCTCATTACTGAAATCGACTGAAACTAAACCGAGGAATTCAAATCTTTTACAAACAAGGAGAACTAAGCGTTAAGCATCAGTTCATCACTCAAACCAATAACTCACCACCTGAGGATTTTTAATATGCTCTTTTAACAACATTCAGCAAAAGAATAAAACTCAAATCATATTAAAATTTGAAACTCATGATCTCCTGAAAACGTTTTGTTGCTGAAAATGTCATCTAATGAAAAAAAGCTTCAAACTTTATGAGTTTCTGAAAGTCAATTACTTCATAGTTTCCAAGGCAAAACACAGAGAGAAAAATAACTTTTCTAAAGACTAAAGCAGAACAGAAAACGAGTATCAGTAAACCAAACATAGACAGTTACCTAAAAGAGAGGGAGCTTGGAGATGGGTTTGAGTCGGAGAGCGAGAACTCGAGATGCGTCAGAGATCGAGATCGAGAGAGCTCGGATATGGTTTGCGTCATAGATGGAGAGAGCTTGAGATGGGTTTGTGTCGGAGAAGAGATCGAGAGAGAGCTCGGAGATGGGTTTGCGTCGGAGATCGAGAGAGAGCTCGAGATGCGTCGGAGATCGAGAGAGAGCTCGAGATGCGTTGGAGATGGAGAGAGCTCGAGATGCGTGGAGATGGAGAGAGCTCGAGATGCGTGGTGATGGAGGGCGAGCTTGAGATGCGCCGGATATGGAGAGAGAGCTTGAGATGCTACAATGGAGGAGAAGAAAGCTCGAGATGCGTTGTCTGATTAGGGTTCTTTTTTGCAGCGTCTGATTAGGTTAGGTTTTTTTTTGTAAATAATGAAATAGTTTAAGGGCAGAAGTGTAAATGCATAAGTAAACTCAGATTTTTTGACTCAGCCGCTGATTTATTCGGCGGTCAGATTTTATAAACGCCAGACGCAGCGTTCGGACGCAGTGTCTGGACGCAGATAACCGCGTCAATCAAACGAACAAGATTTATGAAAAAAATAGCCGCAGCCGCAGCCGCAGGAAGCTGCGTCTGCCAAACGAACAGCACTAATGTCATTGTCATCATACACCAACAACCATAAACAACCAATGTGAAGGTCTTAATGCACCTAAAATCGATTTACACTCCTTCTATCACATTTCTTATGAACTAAAAACAACATCTCTTTCTCTATTCACTTTCTCACAATATTCATCCAAAAAAACTCAAGATTTTGATTTTAAATTTTGTATGGTTCATAAAGCCATTCAAGCTTACGATTTTTGGTGGATCACTTTTTTTTGAGCTTCTGTGTGTTTGGAGAAAACTTCTATGTGCTAAGGAAGTTATCTCACTAATTTAAGGTATGAAATCGATTTTTTCCAGATCTGTTCCTCAAGAAGACTTCCGTGTAAGTCTTCCGGATGTATAAGACTTACAAGAAAGTCTTTTGGCAATGCAGATGTTAGTTTTACAATTGAATTTATATGTATTTTTAGAGACAACTTATCTGGAAATCTTCCACTTTCCTTTGTTAACGAAAAAATCTTGAAAATACCAGAGAAGACCTCCCAGTAAGTCGTCTAGAATAAAAATGTTAGTTTTGCATTTGACCAAATGGTGTCAGAAATTTGATTTTTTGTTGTAAGTCGTCTAGCTGAAAAATAAATATTAATATTTAATTTTTACAAGACGATTTATATGTAAGTCATCCCAGGTTCTTTTGCATTTGAAAAATAAAACTTAAATATTTAATTTTAATTAAACGACTTACATGTATGTCTTCCGGATATTCTGATCAAACTTTGGATATCACAGAAGACTTTCAAGTAAGTTTTCTGACGGAAGACTTACATGTAGGTCGTCTAGTTAAAACTAAATATTTAATTTTTATTTTCTAATTGCAAGAGAAACATGAGACGGCTTACATATAAGTCGTCTAGTAAAAATTAAACACTTAAGTTTTATTTTTCAGTAAATCGTCTAGAAAAAGTCTAATTTCTGACACAATTTGATCAAATGCAAAACTAACCTGTTTATCCTAGACAACTTACCGGGAGTTTTTTTTTGGTATTTTCGAGATTTTTTTGAAAACAAAAGTAAGCCAATATTTACAAAGGAAAACTTTCAAAGAAGCCTATTCTAGAGTAGACTTCTCTAGAAGTCTTCCTTTGTAAATTTTAAATTGCAAAACTGACCTAATTGACGATTTCCTAGAAGTCTGCTGGAAGATTTCCGTGGATTTTGTGTACGTCAATGTTTAATAAATTTTCATTTTCTCTAAAAATATAAAGACTTTTTTAACATTTTCTTTTTAATACATGTATATCAATCATTACTAGGGATACTGAATGAAATTTATAACTTAATTGGAGATGTTTATGAGGTTACCAACATTCATGTTTATTAAAGTTTCTAGCTAATAAGAGAAGATTTTCGGGGAAGTCTTTGCGGTTGAAATTTTTGAAGTTGATGTTCTATGTTTACTAATGTGTTTTAATTTGAATTTTTCAGATGATGCGTCAGTTACCTGTAGTGTATGGAGAATGGTTGTTGAAAGATGAATCTTGAAATTTTGTGGTTGATAATTTCAAAGGAGTGAGAATGTTCTTTTTGAGTGAAGGTTCGACACATACTGAACTTGTTGAAATGGCTCAAGAAGATTATAACCTGGACATGAACACAAAGATTGTGGAGTTAACCTACTCATTACCAGAAGAAATGATGCAACAGATGGCTCCAGACTCTCCTCCTATTCATGTTACAAGTGATAGAAAAGTTCTGAACCTGCTCGTGATAACTAAAACACATGAAGTACGTCTTTGTGTATCAAGCGTTATCAAGATGAGAACGGTTTCAAATGAAGGGGAAGAAGATGATGAAGGTGATGAAGGGGAAGGAGATGAAGAATGGGATGAAGATGATGAAGATGATGATAATTTGGTTGAAGATGAAAATGATGATGGGGAGGAGGATGTTGATACCCCTGATGTTTATGAAGCGGTTGATGATGGTGAGGATTACAGTGAGTATGGAAAAGTTAAAGATAAGGAAGAAGAAGATAATATGTGTTTTGAAGATTTTAAAGGGACATATGGTAGTGAAGGAGGAAGCTCGAATGCTAACAATATCTATGCCAACCACAGTTTTGTTAGTAAGGATGCACTGGTTTCAGAGTTGCAGTTGACAGCGGTGAAGCGTAAGTTCTCCTTCAAAATATACAAGTCAACGAAAACTCTACTTGTGACAAAAAGTCGTGTTAATGGTTATGGATGGAAGATCAAAGCGAGTGTGAAACATGGGGCAAAAATGTTTTGGATAACCCAGTATGTGGAAACTCATACATGTTCTGTGACAAATCGACTGGCTCAACAGAAGCACTGTACTCCGAAGTATATTGGTATGCATAGATCGAGTTGGAATCATTGATGGGTTGAATCCGCAACATATCAAAGATGAAATGAATAATTTGGAATGAAACTTGAATACACCACTTCATACAGAGCATTATTATATGAGCAAGAATTGGTGAGAGGATCACCAAAAGATGGGTATGAGCGATTGTCTTCATATTTGGAACAAATCTCGTTAGCAAATCCGAGTTCTATCACTAGTATAAAAATTGATTCCCTGAATAAAGTTAAGTATCTATTTCTCTCTTTTGGAGCTTCTATTCAAGGTTTTCAGTATCAGAGAAAAGTCATCGTGGTGGATGGAACTCACCTAAGTGGGAAATATGGAGGTGTTATGTTAGTTGCAGCCGCACAAGATGGTAATTTTACGATATTTTTATTGTCTTTTCGAATCGTAGATGCTGAAAATAAAGATTCTTGGGAATGGTTTTTTACAAAATTGGGGAGTTGTATATCTGATCAAGATGCTCTAGTGATAGTCTCCTACCGGCACACGAGCATTAAAAATATGTGTGATAAGGTGTTTCCTTGGGAAACCCGAGGAATATGTTATTATCACCTACAACAGAACGTTGTCCAAAAGTATAAAGGCAAACATCTCTCTTACGTGGTCAAAGGTGTTGCTTATGATCATACAATTTATGATTTTAACCGGTGTGCAAACCAGGAACTTGCATCCTATTTTGAGGATGCCGACGTGAACCTATGGTCAAAGGTTCATTGTCAAGGAGACATGTACAACTTAAAGACGAGCAACATCGCTGAATCTATTAATTCCGCACTGAAGCGAGCAACAGGAGTTCCTATTCAGTTCATGTTGGAGTTCATAAGGGAGAAGCTAGGAAGGTGGTGTTGGAAAAGAAGAGAAAATGCTCTGAGTCTCACAACTCAACATAGTCGGGATGTTGAATACATACTTGTTGTTCGTTCGGAGATAGCGGATAAAATGTATGTCCAACCAATTGATGGATGGTGATTCTTTATAAAAGGTGGCAAAAGGGACTGTGTTATTGATTTGGAACATAGAAAGTGTGATTGTGGTGTCTATGGAATGGAGAAAATACATTTTTCTCATGCTATAGCAGCTGGAACATATGCTGGTTCGCATGTCTCCACACTTGTGTGCCTGCTCTACTCAAAGGATCATTTGTATGCATGATACTCACATAATATATATATCCTTGTGTTGGACAACAAGTTGAGGCAAGCACATGCCTTCCTCTGAAAGTAAAGTGTGGTCCGGGGAGATATGAAAAATCATTATGGCAATCTTGGTTGGAGCTATCCATAATGAGAGGACGCAAACCCTGGAAGCAACACATGGTTTATAGATGCTCAACCTGCAAAGAAACTGGCCATACGCATACACATTGTAAGAACAGAAGGGGAGAACCTCCAGGACAATCTTCTAGGTGACCTTCAGTACAGTCATCTGGATGACCTTCGTGATAGTCATCTGAGGGATCGATGACCTTCGTGACAGTTGTCTGGGGGACAAAAGACCTTCGTGACTGTCGTCTATTATGATTTTCTGTGTTATTATAAACTTATTATATTACTCTCTTATCTGGTTTTATTTATGAACTTTCTGCGTTATGATATTTTTATAACTTAGGAAATTGCAATTTAAACATTTTCACACCACAAAAGATAAGATTTCGTTGGAGGATAGATTACAAGCTAGTTTATCCTACAAGCTAGTGTTAACGTACTACCAAACTAGTTTTATATGAAAGGTTAGTTTGGTAGGAGGATAAGTTACAAAAAAATTCATCATATCATGGCTCTGTTACCGTAGCCTAAAACAACTTACAAAAACATACAAAAACATCAACTACAAGTACAAATTACACATCATACATAATCACTGCTCATAGCTGCCAGGTTCTCATCATTTTCTTTGTTCTCTTTCTCATGAGAGCAAGGGATTTCTTGAAATATATCCAAGACCATATTCTCCATGATAGCCCTCACATTGTTATCACAAAAGAGTAGAGGAAATGACATGCCAAGAGATTGACATTCAATGTACTTCAGAGTGTACATACCACAATCACCGGCTTGACACTGAGGTACTTCAGCTGTCACTCTCTTGTATGTGAATGACTCCAATGTGTATTTGACACGTTTTTCATTAGAGGAATCACATTCAACAAGAAAATAGGGGATCATTGTGACAAAAGGCTCCATTACCGCAGCGAGTTTTGCAGGTTTAATATGTTTGAAAATGCTGTCCCAGATGACTATGTGCTTCTTAGGGATCGATATCCATATATCAATCCAATGGTTGCTCTTGTAGTTCAATGGCGCGCATATATCATCCACCTCCAGTCCCAAAACCTTCTTAGATTGGTGATACAACCTATTTATTACCAGTTTCAGGTCATGTTATAGGCTATATTTAGAGTTTATTATGTGTGTCTAGGCTATGTTTTAAGGTCTTTACAGGTCCAGACACGTTTTGGAGATATATGAAGATACTTAGAGCTTTTGGAAAATTTAGAAGAGAATAATCCGTACCTGATCATTGTGAGAGTCGAAGTACAAGACTGTCATCGATCGATGACACAACCCTGGCGTCGACCGACATTACATGACCAAGATCGATCGATGTTGCACATCTGCCATCGATCGATGACCAGACATCCGATTTCAAGCCCAAGTTAGAGACATGACATAATATTACAAGATTATCCCTAGACGAGTTTTGACCTAGATTTTAGGCTTTTATATTTATACTTTATGTATTGCACCAAAAAGGGTGTGCCGTGCTGGAGTGCTGGGTGCTAGTAAGTGTGCTTTGTTGTGTGCACCAGCACTCCATCATAGTTCTAGGATTTATTTGAGGAGATTTGTATTGGAACCTTAGTGTTTTATCTATGCATTATATTCAGATTATTATTCTTGCTTTGATTATGTCTGAGTAGTTATCAACTAGGTTTAGGGTTTATTAATGGTATTGATAGATTAGCCAAATAATAGAATTGTTAGGGTTATTATTAGATTTATCAATATAATTGTGTTTATTGCTTGTGTTCTAGACTAGTTAACAAGAACCCTGATAATAGGATAGTTAGGCCCAAGCGAGAGCATGCTCTAATACCGGAATTAATCTTGTTGAGCTAGGTTGCTAGAAACAAACGAGAGTTGATTTAGTTAATCTAGTGAACTTATCGAATTAGGTCATAAAGCTTGACTCAAGAAACTATCGATCGACGTAGGACCATTGCCATTGATCGACGGTCATTCTGTGTCAACAAGCGAGAGCTGAGACATTGGACTTAGTCAATAGATTAGACTCGCAGCGAGAGTTGGTCATCTTTTACATTAGATATCGAGTTCTATGATTAATACCTTTAGCTTATATCCTTTATAATCCACTTGCTTGAAATCCTAGATCTAGCATATTTACATTTACATCTAATTAGTTTATTAGGATATTTCCATATTTACATTATTAGCATACTTCCATATTTACATTACTATCATATTTCCATATTGCATCTACACCTTCTGATAAGGAATATTTTCTTAAACCAATTACTTGTTACCAATATAAATATAATCACCTAGCTTAGTCTTTAGAAGTAAGAAATCTATTGTGTGCCATTGTTCTCTGTGGATTCGATCTCTAAGTACTACATTTGATCTCTCTTGGCAAGAGTATTGTTTTATGTGTTAGGATTAAGGGTTAATTTGATAGTTAATTATTTAGATACTCTGCTAGAACAGTAAACACAACCATGTCAAATTTAGCGCTGTTGCCGGAGAACATTGATCGCCATTAGATTTAATTTCTAGGATTTAGTCTAGGTTTGTTACTTTCAAGTTACTAATTTTTCTTTTTCTTTGTTTTTGAGGTGCATGCAAAAGAGTACCAGGAGCAACTAAGGACAAGAATTATTGTTCTCAGACCCACAACAACTCGAGCGTACGATCCGCAAAGAAAGACGACAAGCATCGATCGACGGCATCTACGTAGCATTGACTGACACTTTTTTACGGACAACATCGACCGCATTGGAACTCTAGGATCGACCGATATTGATCACTTAGCATCGATTGACAGCACCTCATACGCATCGATCGATGACAGCAAACAAGTTCAAATGGTTGCGCCTATAATAGTGGTTTAAAACGAGAATGGAGAATTGCATGACCTCAATGGTCATCTGCGTAATGCAGCAGGTCAAAAGATAGACATTAGAGGGCTGTAATCCCTGATACAAAAGAAGAAGAAGTATACACTGCAATAATTCAACATGAAGTTAATGCCCAAGCTGCCAGAAACATGGAGATTTCAAGACCAATCAGAAGACCATGGATCGAATTTATGTTTGACAAGGTACTGGAGGGACAGCTAAGATGAATGTGGATTTCAATGATAAGTTTGATTTCTTGTAACTCCACCTAAACACAAAAATCGAAGATCTCGACATCCGTATGGAAAATTTAGAAAATCAGTTGACTCATGAGAATAAAACCCTTACGAGATACGAGGTTATGGTCAAGGAGAAGGAAGAAGCCGGACTTAAACATCACGTCGATGTTGTAATTGATGATGATTTCTGGGTAGAAGTCAAGAGAGAAAGACCTCAAGAGAAAGAGTTTCGTATCGGAAAACTGGGTTTGTTAGGCAGCCTACACAAGCATCGATCGACACCAGTAACTAAGAATCGAGCGATGGTTCCTGTTGACTTGACAGAATCGAGAACAATTTCACGCGTCGTTTAACGCAGAGATCATGCAATTGACCGATGGTACCCAGTAACAAAACGAGTTAATCGACAAAAGATCATGAATACGACAACTCCAGAGCAGAGGATAATACATCAGAACCTATGATAGATGATAAGGATACCAAGGATCACCCTAGAAGAGAGCCAAGAATCATTCTGAAGAAGAAAAGTGATCATGGGAAGTTTGTGGTGCCATGTCTGATCATAAACCACGAGTTTCCCAATGCCTTATGCGACACCGGATCGTTAGTAAGCATCATGCCCAGAGCTATAGTAGAGGAGATAAACCTCAGAGTGGAGACTTCCAGTGATTCTTTCATCTTTGTGGATTGCTATAGAGTCGACTCAGGAGGTATATGCAGAGATGTCCCACTGCAAATTCAAGACGTCTTAGTCTTGATAGACTTCCATGTGATGGATATCGAGATCAATTGGAACTCTTATCTGTTACTTGGAAGAACTTTCATGTCCACCGTAGGAGATATCTGTGATATGCAGACAAAAAAGTTATACCTTTCCTTAATTGATCATAATGTGTATTATGAAATTTATAAGAATAAAACTTCCCTCACTAAATTTT
>CAJHQQ010004156.1:0-32051 GCA_905132885.1 Moricandia moricandioides
CCTAAAACTGGTAATAAATAGGCTATATCACTTAACCAAGTAAAGAAGGAAAAGAGTTTGAAAGAGCTGGATGAGTAATATGGTAGCTGGGTTATGAGTAAAGGTAGCTCGACCAGAGGGACGAAGCTAGGTCGGAGCTATAGTAAAGTGGTTCAGATCGACCGGCTGGATGGATTAGCTCACCGATCATGTTCATTTTGTTAATAGTTATTTAGATTGTTTGAGATAGATTCCAGATTATAACCAGGCTCTCGTTTGCGCTATAGAACCCTAATCTCTAAGATTGAGGTGATCAAATTTAACTTAGCATTAAGAGCAACTTAAACAAAGAACCCATAAGATTACCCTAACAATTTCTGTAAAATCAACAATACATTACTACCATTGAATAATCCTAAATATAATGGAGAACTACTCAGACATAGCAATAAAGAACATGAATAAATTCTGAATAAATTGCATAGAATAAGTTGAGTAAAAATATAAGGAGTTCAAGATCTTCTCTGTAATGATTATTAGATCTTTCTCTCCAATAGATGTAGCAATGTGTTCCAACTCTAAACTCTAAAACTTTGGTGTAACTTAGAAGAAAACTCTCTCTTCTATCTTCTCTTCTCTGTCTCTCTCTGTAATACATAAAGTATAAATATAAAACCCTAAAATCTAGATCAAAACTCATCCAGGGGTATTCTTGTAATATTTTGGCTATCTGAGAACTGTTCATCGATTGATGTCAAGTGTTCAGCATCGATCGCTCTTGGTCATGTAACATTGGTCTACGACAAGCTAGTGCAGTTGATCGATGGCAGTCTTGTACTTCGACTCTATCAATGATCAGCTACGGATTATTCTCCTATAAATGCTCCAAAAGCTCCAAGTATCTCCATATATCTCCAAAACGTACCTTGACCTGTAAAGACCTTAAAACATAGCCTAGACACACATAATAGACCCTAAATAGAGCATGTTACACGGCATGAAACTGGTAATAAATAGGCTATATGAACTCTCTCAAACTTAACCTTTTGGTTGTCCTCAAGCAAACAAGCCTACGAAAAAGGTTTTGAAAAGCGAAGACTCACATAATATCTAAGTATAACTGTCACCTTACTCTATTGCAACCACATCATATCAAGTCAATGACAGAGAAACTTTATATACACTATCCTTGTTTAACAACCAATTCCATTCTACCAACAACTTAGCGAATACTAGTCTAACTCGCCCCTCTACTGATTTTATTTCTTTACATAAAATAAAAGTGCAGTATTTACCTTGAGAGTATCGATCAAAAGATATATGGACTGTTACCTCTGCAAGTATCTGAACACACATGTAGTCTTCTCTGATTCCTTTCCTCTCTCTCTCTTCTCACTTCTTCTTAGTTAATGTCTCCATTTTTTTAGGGTATCATTTTATTTTTTAATTGACTGAGATATTTGAATAGGCTTCCATGAATCAAGCCCTAATGGTTTTTGCCATCAGATCATGTTCACTTCTTTTTGACCTTTGTCTCTTTCTAGGATCATATGAATCAAGCTTTAATGGTTGTATCCACCAAATCCTATTCGACTCCTTTTTTTATCTGAAGGGGAGAGAGAGGGGAATCAGAAGCACACAAAATTTTACCTTCCATACTTATAGAAGGAATCTGATCCAGTGTATACCAAATCCCAAAGCAAGCAAATAATATCAGGATTAGTGTTGGAAATCAGCTTTTGTTCCTTCAAACTTTCTAAGCAAGTGTGATATAGTGGCAGGATGATCACTTTGGTATCTCTTATAATCTCTGCAAACAACCTTCTAAGAATGGTGCTAAAGAGTGGTTAGTCAATAATAAATTTTGATCATGGTCCTCTTCTTGACACAATAAAACTTTTTGAAAAACTTATATATATATATAGTAAATAAAACTCAAAAACAATAAAATAGCATTAGAGAATCTTTCCCAGACTTAAATTACACTTTCCCCAGTATAATCCGCCCCCGATTGGTTAGGAGAGAGTAAATCATAAGGAAATAGTGTTAGCGATAGTTGAATATACCAACTCTGTTATGAGTATCGATCGAAGTTAGTAGATGAGCGTCGACTGATGGTAAACCATCATCGTCGATCGATGGTGAATGTATGGTATCGATCGATAGGTATTCGAATTATCGGGTAAACATTCATAAATAGAATAAATAATGAAATCAGTAATAGTGTAAATAACGTTAAAGAACTCGTTACGCAGTGTTAGTTTGTCATCGATCGACGGCAACTAGTAGGCGTCGATCGACGCTAGGTGTGCAGACTGAATCATGTGTGTCCTCTCTCCATTCTGATCATCTCTCTTTTGGGTTAGCTCTGTTAGACACTCAAGAACACGTTAAAATAAAATCCAAACAGTAATAAATAGTTAGTTTAAATCCACATGCAACAAGAAAAATATATGAGTATAAGTCTGAAAGGGAAATGAAATAAAAGATAAAATAGTATCGAAGAGACTACTCCTCGTCGTATGTATCCTGGTCCTGCTGCTGCTGCTGTGGGGCTGGTGGTGATATGGCTCTGGTCCTAGGATGGCTGACGCACAGACACCGTGACATCATCTCTACCCTGGCCCATATCGCTCGAAACGCGTCCACCACGACTTGCTGGAAAGCACCATGGTTGTGTATGGGGATCTCTGGAATATGAGGGAAGGCTGCGAGAGGTGGAGGTGGCTGTGCTGTCTCATCCGCTGCGGCTGGGTGTGCTGGTTGGAGGCCTCCTCTGAGTCTTACTCCGAAGGGGTGCCTTGTGGAGGTGACGCTCAGCTGGGTGGAATGCGAGGCGCTGTAGATCGTCAAAGAATTCTGTCACCTCTCGCACTGGAAGCTCTATCATCCTAGGTCCCTTGTCATCCACAAGGACCAAAAGCGTCCCTCCTTCAGCCACTGGGTCCTTTTCAGGTGACCCTCATCCATGAAGCGCAACTCTCTCTCCACCGAAGCTCCCTTGAAGCTAATGCAAAGAAATTTGAAGATGGGTGCCAAGAGGCTCAATATCGTCTCATTCTTCATGTCAAAACCCTTGAAGGGTTTGTCCTTCAGGGTCCCCAGGTGCTCTCAAAATATAGCCCCCAAGTTCACCTGCTGATTGTTCAGAGATGGAGGAAAGAACTCGTCGTCGAGCCCAACTAATTCCCTGATGGAATAGTACAGCAATGTAAGCTCCTGAACCCTAACCTTGATGGGTTCCATCTTGCACAACAGGGTGTTAGCAAGGACCTTCAGGAAATAGCGCAAATTAGGGTGACATCCGTCCATTTGAGTGGCTGAGCCTGAGTTAAAATGGCCTGTCGATAGGCCAGGGATTGCAGCAACTGAGGAACAGGCGCTGGTACCAATGTCAAAGCCATAGATCTCGCAGAGCTGTGGGATGGGGATCCTGTATCGGATGCTTATGATGAGAAAGGTCAGGGTGGCCTCATGCGCCAGCTTCACCCTGGGGCTCTTCTAGAGCACATGGGCTGTGGATGCGCACTGTCGGACCAGGTCAGGTACAAAGGGTATGACTTAGTAGCCATGGTACCCAATCCAAGCTCCTGCACCATTTATTTAAAATCATTGTAGAGCCTCAGCTTCTTCAGAGTTCGCTTATCGGCGAACTTGGTGGGCTCAATGGTAACGCTCTGCCAAGCGTTGTAGTAGAGGCTGTCAAAATCATCCCACTCCTCGCTCAAGGGACGATGTGTGCAGTCCCTCGATGCCACCGCTTTTCGAGGGTTGGGATAGTCCCCGAATGTGACAAGTAAAGCCTCCTCTTCTTTGGGCCAAGGTTCTCGGCATGGAGGATCTCGTGGTGGAGCGCTGGAGCTACCGACCTCATATCGCGATTTTGTTCTCCTCTAGTCCATCTGCGTTTAATCAAACAAAGCAAAAATCAGAAATGATGTCGAGATTAAAAGAACAACATCGATTGATGGTACAACATGGTCATCGATCGACCGAACCTCATGAACATCGATCGACGGAGACCATTGGGCATCAATCTATGGTTCATTGCGTATTATGGATTATGGAATCTAGAATAATGAACTCAAATCGTGCAAATCATGTGAAAACATAGTAGATAACTCCTAATATAGTACTCCAGCACCTTAAATCATCATAAATTCCGAGTTAAACCACAAAAGATTCGATTTTTATTCAAACCCTAAAAGTTTCCAAAACTAAGATATTTGAAGAACATACCTTGAAGATTGAGTGATTGAATGAACTAAACAAGCAGAACGGGTAAAAATCGAGTGATCTAGACTAAAAAATGAGCAAAATAGGCCAAAAATTGGAGGAAATCGAGTGATGAACCCGTGTGTGGAAAAATGATTTATGAATCGGGGTAGTGTCAAGTTAACCTACTCGACACACGACTGTTGATCGACGGTCCTATAGGGGCGTCGATCGTTGGTCAGGTCGGCGACTCCATATTCACTTAAGAAATTTGTAACTGCATAAACAATAAATAATAGATAATTATTATATATTTCTTATTGATTAATTAATTATTGCTATTATATACTCCCTTCGTTTTTTTATATTTGACACTTTAGAGGAATTTTTTTTATCCAAATTATTTGACGTTTTCAATTTTCTATGTAAAATTTATTAGTGATTAATGTTAGATGACCAGTGATATTATAGTTTCTATTTTATTACTGGTTGAATTTTGCTTAGATAAAAAAATTAATGATGTTTTTGTTTAGAAAATGAGAAAAAATTAAATGTTTCTTAATCTATGTGCATAATCTTAAAACGTCAAATATAAAAAAATGGAGGGAGTATGTTCTTATTTTTGTTTTATGTTTTTTTTAATATTTATATTGATATTTATATATTATTATTTTATTATTAAATTAGTGGGTTGCCTCCCACTCAGCGCTTGTTTAAAGTCGTTAACTTGACAAAAAATGGGTTATCATTCAGCGTTAGGCACCTCTAGACGTGTGGTCTGAGTATGCGGAATTTCAGCTCTAGCCCAATAATGTTTCACCCGCTGCCCATTCACCATGAAATCTTCTCTTTTAGGATTAAATAGGACAATTGTCACGTAAGGTGTAACTTCTTTGATGGTGAAGGGTCCGGACCAACGAGAACGTAATTTTCCAGGAAATAGAGTTAAACGGGAGTTGTACAGGAGTACTTGATCGTTCGGTTCGAAATGCCGTGAAATATTATTTAGTCGTGATAGGCTTTTGTTCTCTCCTTGTACAATTTCGAGTTCTCGTAGGCGCGATATCTAATTTCGTCGAGCTCATTTAGCTGAATTAATCTCTTTTCTGCTGCGGATTTAGCATCAAAGTTTATCTTTTTATGGCCCATTCGGCTTTATGCGCTAGTTCTACAGGAAGATGCAGGATTTTCCACATATTAAAGTGGAATGGGGTAGTTCCTAATGGTGTTTTAAACATTGTTCGGTATGCCCAAAATGAATCATCTAACTTCAAAGACCAATCTTTACGGGTTGATCCTACCGTCTTTTCTAGGATTTCTTTGATATGACGGTTGGATACTTCTACTTGCCCGCTGGTCTCAGGATGATATGGTGTATCTACTCGATGGTGAAATCCATATTTTATTGAGCAGTTTTTAGAACACTTTGTTAATGAAGTGGGTACCTCCATCGCTTATTACGATTTGCGGAACTCCAAATCTTGGAAAGAAAATACTCTTGAAGAGATTAACGACTACGGCAGCATCATTTTTCGGCAGGGATCACATTTCGCTACGTAGGCTTGAGCATCTCGAAACATAGTCGGCCACAAAAAACCCGCTTGTAGGATTTTGTCACTGTCTTAAAACTAGCGAACTTACCGGCGTAATCGGATCGATGACAATGATATAAAATTTCTGAATTTTCGCGTTCAGCAACACATCGTCTATATATGTCGTTAGAATATTGTTTGTAAAGATAAGGTTTATCCCAGTGATATCTCCAGATTTCTCGTAAAATTTTCTTTTTATGATATCCTTTGAAGAGTTCGGGTTCTACTTCGGCCGCAAGATAGTTTATGATATCTGCATACCAACGTCTATAGGTGGTGTTTAGTGCACACACCCCCCGACTCAAACTACTGCCTCCGGGAGAATCATCATTTGAGGTCGAAGGATTACAACTAACGTTGATATTTATTGGAATGATTATTTCATCACTCTTTTCAAATGCATCGTTGATCGATGGGGTCTGGACAAGATCGATCGATGATTTATGACTACAATCGCTCGATGGTATTAGTGTCTTGTCGATTGATTCCGCTTTATGCGCCGAACTGACACTGCCAACGAAAGTCGATTATGCTAAGTAGACTTTTTCTTTGGGTATGCAATCCTCTACAGGGGTGTCTTCGTCTACTCTTATTCGTGATAAGTGATCTGTGACTTCATTTTCTACTCCCTTCTTATCATTGACTTCTATGTCGAATTCTTGGAGAAGGAGAATCCACCCTAAAAGCCTTGGCTTAGCATCCTTTTTTCATTAAATATTTTAATGTTGCGTGGTCGGTGTCAACTACAACTTTTGAACCGACTAGATAGATTGGAATTTCTCAAAGGCGAATACCACAGCAAATAACTCTTTTTCCATTGTCGCATAATTACTTTGCGCATCGTCTAGAGTTCTTCTGACGTAGTATATAGCGCACAACTTTTTGTCTTTCTTCTGTCCAAGTACTGCACCTACAGCAAAATCGTTGGTGTCGCACATAATTTCAAATGGTAGATCCCAGTCTGGTGCTTGGACAATACGGGCGGATACGAGCACTGATTTGATTGTTTCAAAGGCTTCGAGACATTCGGGCGTAAAACCGAATTTCACCTCTTTGCACAGAAGTGCAGTAAAGGGTTTAGCAATTTTGCTAAAATCTTTTATGAATCGCCTATAGAATCCAGCATGTCCTAGAAAGCTTCTAACGTCTTTGACATTAGTGGGTGGTGGCAATTTTGTCATTACGTCAATGTTTGCCTTGTCCACCTCAATTCCGGATGCTGAGACCTTGTGTCCCAAGACAATTCCGCTGTTAACCATGAAATGGCATTTTGCCCAGTTCAAACCAGATTCTTCTCTTCGCATCTAGCTAATACCTTACACAGATTATCGAGACATGCCTTGAAATTTGAACCATAAACTGAGAAGTCATCCATGAAAACCTCCACGAAGTCCTCGATCATATCGGTGAATATTGATATCATGCATCTTTGGAAAGTCGCAAGGCCGTTACAAAGTCCGAATGGCATCCTGCGATATCTGAATGTTCCATAGGGACAAGAAAAGGTGGTTTTTCTTGGTCGTCCGGATGTATGGGGATCTGGAAGAATCCGGAATACCCGTCGAGAAAACAATAGTATTCGTGGCTTGCGAGCCTTTCTAACATCTGATCGATAATGGGTAAGGGGAAATGATCCTTTCGTGTGGCAGCATTTAGTTTTATGTAATCGATACACATTCTGTGTCCGGTGACAGTTATAGTAGAGATCAATTCATCCTTATCATTCTTTACCATAGTAATTCCTCCTTTCTTTGGGACAACATGAACCGGGCTGACCCAGTTGCTGTCTGAGATTGGATAAATAACGCCTGCTTCTAGAAGTTTCATGATTTCCTTTTTAACTACTTCTTTCAGATTGGGCTTCAATCTCCTTTGATGCTCGATGGAAGATTTTGATTCATCATCAAGGTGTATCTTATGCATGCATAAATCAGGGGAAATTCCCAGGATATCATCTAACGAATAACCGAGAGCCTTGCAGTTCTTCCGAAGTTTATTCAGCAACAGTGCTTGTTCTCCGCTACTCAAGTTTGCATTTATGATGACAAGATAAGAATTTCCGTAAAGGAAAGCATGTTTAAGACCGGTTGGAAGTGGTTTGAGCTCGATTTTGGGTGTTTTTTGTTTGCTCCAGTCATCGGTCATAGTAAGCCGTCGATCGATGGTGATATTGGGGGTATCGATTGACTGGGGTTAATGGATTGAATTCGTCAAGATTGACATTAAAGACTTCTTTTGTGGCGTCCATTAACCTTGCATACTCTCCAGTGCGATCTTCTAACGCAGAGATGTCGTCATAAGGAGACGTGCTTGCTTTCTCTAGAGGTTCGCTCGAGCATATGTTTTTGAATGAGCTTTCTGCTAGGTCGGAAAGGTAATCGATATGGTAGGTTTGACCGTCGATCAAAGGTTGTTTTATTATCCTTTCCATGTCAAAAACATCCATCTTCTCTATGTTGAGGCATATACGTCCTTCTCTGACATCAATGATCGCCCCAGTAGTGTCCAGGAAAGGTCTTCCAAAGATAATGGGATTTCGAGGTTCTCGCTCGTATTTAAGAACTATGAAATCTGCAGGTATATCACAGTTATGAATCCGTACGGGTACGTCCTCAAGTACACCTTCCGGAATTCTAGTGGATCTATCAGCTAAAACGAGTGTGACCCTGGTAGATTGAAACTGGGTTAGCCCGAGAGCGACTGCAGCGGAATAAGGCATCAGGTTGACACTAGAGTCTAAATCGCAAAGGGATCTTTGGAATCTCTCATCTCTAATAGTGCAGTCCAAAACGAAACTACTAGGATCGCGGAGTTTAATTGGAGTTTTTCCTTGAATATTTCGCTCAGTTCTTCAGACACCATCATCACGTAGTGCTCCGATTCATGGAATCCTCGTGATGCTGCATCTTTCACGTATTGCTTAATAGCAGGCGAGATGTGAATGTCATCGCTTAGTGGCATCTCAATGATTACTTTGTATAACGCTTTCTTGCATATTGCATTTTTTAGCTGTTTCTTCTTCTTCTTCTTAGCGTTTCTCGAAGGAAAAGGAGCTTTCGCTTGGTAGGTCCTTGTTTTAACCGTTTCGATTGATTATGGATCAGAGCGTCGATCGATTCTTTCTTCAGGGCGTCAATCGATTTTTGGTAAAGGGTGTCGATCGATGTCCATTACGGGTGTCGATCGATGTCTCCCACGTCTATGTTCTTTCCCTTAGGTTCGATAATTGACTCCTTAAGGTCGTCATTTTGCCCTAATGCTTCAGTTTCATGAAGGATTTCGGGGTCTTTCTCGTAAATTTCAAGCAGGATGGGATACGATTTTTCTTTTTCATCCATCAAGATTTTCCCAAATTCATTGATGGTGATGCTTTCTTTAACGCCAGGGGTGAGTTGTCGACCGCTTCGTAAAGCTACGACATTGCAATGGCTCATGGGGTTAGCATCTATTTTACCATGTAAGAATCTGTCGTCTTTTCTGATGGACATAGCATTGGTCGCCACTTGGTTGTCGATTCTCTTAATGTGTTCGCTGAGAGTGTCAATTTTTTCTATCATCTCTGAGTATATCAGGTCTAACTTTTCATTTAGGTCGGCAGCTATTCTACGGTTTCCAGTGAAGACTGGTTCACTTTTGACTTGAACTTATTTTGTATCTATTCACAGTGGTGTCGTAGTCGCTTGTGAAATTGCCAACGCTTTCCCTAAATCGTTGATTGTTTAGGTTTATCACATCAGAGAAATCAACCCGTTCTTCGAAGTTGGAAGGGGCGGAATCGTCTTTACCATAATGTTGAGATAAGTTATTTCCGTGTAGAAGGGCTGTAACTGAGGCCAGAGTTTTTCTTACTTGGATCAAGTGTTCTTCCTCTGCGAGCAATGGTGGTTCCTTCCTTTCGGTGTCTCTTTTTTCAAAATCTCTACCTAAAGCTATGTTTTATTATCAGTCTTTTAGCGCTTGCAGGGGTTCGGGTGCCAAAGTTCCCCTCGCTGGCTGTATCAAGGATGGTTTGATAGTCTTGGTTTAGTCCTCTATAGAAAGTGTTGATGAGTTAGGGTTCTAAGAATCCATGGTGCGGGCACGAAAGTTGGTAGCTTTTGAACCTTTTCCAGGAGTTTTTAAAAGATTCGCGGCTACCTTGAACGAAAGTGGATATTTCCCTTCTTGCTTCCCAGTATCTCTCCTCGTCAAAGAAGTGGTTGATGAAGGCGCTTCTAATATCTGCCCAACAAATCAGGGATCCTGGTGGTAGCTGGCTAAGCCACCTCCTAGTGTCTCCTTCTAGGGAGAAAGGAAAAGGTTTGCAGCGATTGAAATCGTCGTTCACCATGTCTTATAGCATCTCGATGTGATCGTTCGGGTGATCACTGGGAAAACCATTGAACTGATTTTTGCGCGCCATAATTAGGAAGTCGATATCAAGCTCAGAGCTTCCAGCATGGTCATCGGATAATCGAATCACAGAACTATTTGAATAGGTTCTACTGGGATTTAGGTATTCGAGCATTGGAAATTCATTCTTTAGAGGCTTAGTGATTTGATTGGGGATTGCAGCTCCCTAATAATTAATTAGTTGGCTTACTTTGTTGCTTTTATTGTTCATAGGTTCTATCAAGGCTACTTTCTTATTATCAGAATCAATAAAGGCGTACTTACCTGCTTTCGGCTGATCGGTATCGATCGACGGCAATGGAAGAGTGTCGCCCGACAGTAATGGACTAACGTCGATCGATTCCAGACAAACTCTGTCGATCGATGATAGTTGTCCAGAATCCATATTCTCTCCTTTAAGTAATTGGGTCATAAGGTTTAGAGAAAGAATAATTTAGCAAATAGTAAAGTAAAAATCTAAAAAATATTCTAAACGAAATCTAATGGCAAGAAGAAAGAGTTTCCCGACAACGGTGCCAAATTTGATGTGGAGTTTATTTTTATTTCACTTTCAAATTAACTCTATATTCCCAGTTTACTCTCTCAATTAAGAGGTTCAGTGTAGTACTTAAGGATCGAATCCACAGAGACTCTAGGATTGCACAATATACTTAATGTTGTCGAATTAAAGCTAGATGAATTATAACAATAACAGTAAAAGTGATTCTAAGGTTGATTTGGTTTGTGAGGATTAAATTAAGAGATTAGAGTTAGGGGAAATTCTCAGGTAGATTTAGATAAGGAAGAATAATAGATTGCTAAAAATTTATTAAGAATCGTTCTGAACTCAAACCTTAAGGTTTAGGAGATTATCGACGACAATAAGATGGCATCGATCGATGCTCATTCTAAACAGTGTTGGTTTCGTGGTTTGATGGGTTCTCTAAATTTCTAATTCAACTCTCGTTTGTTACTAGTTATTTAGATTGTTTAAGATAGATTCCATGTTATAACCAGGCTCTTGCTTGCGCTATAGAACCCTAATTTCTAAGATTGAGGTGATTAAATTCAACTTAACATTAAAAGCAACTTAAACAAAGAACCAAGAAGATTTCCCTAAAAAATTCTATAAAATCAACAATATATTACTACCATTGAATAACCCTAAATCTAATGGAGAACTACTCAGACATAGCAATAAAGAACATGAATAAATTCTGAATAAATTTCATAGAATAAGTTGAGTAAAAGGATAAGGAGTTCAAGATCTTCTATGTAATGATGATCATATCTTTCTCTCCAATAGATGTAGCAATGTGTTCCAACTCTAAACTCTATAACTCTGGTGTAACTTAGAAGACAACTCTCTCTTCTATCTTCTCTTCTCTGTCTCTCTCTGTAATACATAACATATAAATATAAAACCCTAAAATCTAGGTCAAAGCTCATCCAGGGGTAATTTTGTAATCTTTTGGCTGTGTGCAAATTGGTCATCGATCGATGTCCAAGTGTTCAGCATCGATCGGTCTTGGTCATGTAACATCGGTAGACAACAAGGTAGTGTTGTCGATCGATGGCAGTCTTGTACTTCGAGTCTATCAATGATCAGCTACAGATTATTCTCCTATAAATGCTCCAAAAGATCCAAGTATCTTCATATATCTTCAAAACGTACTTGGACTTGTAAAGACCTTAAAACATAGCCTAGACACACATAATAGACCCTAAATAGAGCATGTAACACGGCCTGAACTGGTAAGAAATAGGCTATATCATGATACCAGGCGGTTATTGGCCAAGGGATGGGAAGGGAGGCGGCTATGGGCAAAGGGATGCGATGGGAGCAAGTCATGCCCATCCGCCCAACAAGTTGCATTTGTTCGGGCAAGGCAGTTAGCCAAAACTTCCTCTATAAATATGAGGGCCTGGGGTCGAATGTTTCCATCAGTTCTTCATAGAAAACACAGAGAAAATTCGAGAGAGACAAGGAAAGAATGAGAGAGAGAGAGAGAGAGAGAGAGAGAGAGAGAGAGAGAGAGAGAGAGAGAGAGAGAGAGAGAGAGAGAGAGAGAGAGAGAGAGAGAGACTGGCCGATAACAAGGCCGATGTTTTTTGTTTGGTGGATCCGGCAAGGAGGATTGTTTGCAGGAAGGAAGGGCCGACCAGTATGGATACTAGGGTAAGACTAAATACTTGGAGAAGGGATATAAGATACCCGAGCACCCGCCCAAGGTCATGGGTGTGGCCATCGTACCATCACCGAACAGTTTGCTTCTCATTCTCCTTCTCCTCCTCCTCCTCCTCCTCCTCTTCCTCCTACTCCCCCTCCGACCTATTGTCGTCCTAATCATTGCGGTTCACTTCTTGGAAGGGGACACGCATAACTGGTAGTTAACATTCGACAAACATACCAGTGGAGGCATAAGGAATTTTGAGGACTTCAAAGTGAAGTTCAACCGCAAGTACTTCTATGCTAAAGCTTGGGACAGGTTGGTGGCTAAATTTTTGGATCTAACCATGGCCGCAGGTCAGTAAGGTAGTATGAGGAAGAGTTCAACCGGCTTTGAAGCTATGTTGGGAAGGAGCTCGAGGACGAGGAAGTTCAGGTGCGTCGCTTCCTTCGTGGTTCAAGGATCGATTGAAAACCCACTGGTTGGTCCGTACCTTACACAGTGTTTGATTTGGTTGAGAGGGTGGCTATGTTGGAGTCCAACTTGGCCGAGGAGGTTCGGGTTAAGAACCATAACCGCCCTGCCTCCACCGGCAAGGCTAGTGAACCGGAAGAGAAAATGGGACTAGGTCGAGGAGGATAACACCTCAAGTGGTAGACATAAGTTCCCTAAGTGTGGAAGACGCCATGGAGGCGAATGTTGGAGGGCCATGGGAGCTTTCACCCGATGTGGTAGCAAGGAACATGCCGCTCATGATTTTCCTCGAGAGAATGTCCCTAAGCTGCAGTCGGGAAAAGGAAGGGTCGTGTGGATGTGGGTAGGTCGACCCAGGGAAGAGGTCAGACTCCAGCATCACGGGTGTATAAGCTGGCTAAGGATGCCTGAGCACCCGGATCCTTCGGTTCGATCACTGGTATGATATTAGACTTATCTTTTTAACATTATAGCACTGCATGGTACGGAACCTAGAAATGTAGATGCTTAGAGATGAGTCTATTTCAGAGACCCTAAGTATTGGTTATGTGAAAACACACGTGCTTTTTGAAATAGGTCTACGCATAGTTTTTTTCAGTCCAGAGCTGATCAGAAAGGGGGCGTTCCAAATGGGTATGGGGGATAATTTAGGCACAATGAATGCAGCCGGTGGAAAATATCCCAGTGGTGATCCAAAATAAGAGTATTCATGTGGATCTGATTGTTGTTAGACTAAAGATTCAAGAGGTGATACTAGGCATGGATTGGTTAGGAAAGTATCGGGCCACTCTAGGCTGTCATCAGGGGCGTTTTTGGCTTTAGAGTGGGGATGGACCCCCGATCGAGTTTCAAGGTATTAAACCGAATCCAGGGAAGGTAGTGGTATCAGCAGTCCGTGTTGGAAGGATGCTTGAGCGGGGTTGTGAGGCTTATTTGGCCACAATCAACACTATGGAGGTCAGAAAAGGTCGTGACCTGGTAGGAATTACGCTGGTTCCTGAGTTGAAGATGTGTTCCGGATACTACAGGGATTTCCCCCTGATAGGTCGGACCCCTTCACAATAGAACTAGAACCAGGGACGGATCTGTTTTCCAAAAGTCCGTACCACATGGCTGCTGCCAAGATGGCCTAGCTAAAGAAGCAATATGGAGAATTACTGGATAAGGGATTTATACGGCCATGTATTTCGCCAAGGGGAGCTCATAAAGGATTTTGCTAATCCTAAGTCAAAGTAGTAAATATGAGTGTCAGTCCAATCTTAAGTGATTATGATGCAATGAGAATACAAGTACGAGCTTAATCTAACTGCAATCAGTTTTGTTGGTGTGAATAGAAGTAACAAGAACAAGTAAGGACAATAACTAAAGCTTTCAATCAAAAAGAGAATCAGGACTCATGGGTATAGGCATTTGACTTCAAGTGATTAAGTTCCAATCTAGGTGGCAAGTTATCAATCAATAGGTTCCCTTAAGTCTAGATCACAACATTAGACAAGTTCTTTGTCAATATACAAGTCCCTATGTCATTATGCATTAAACATCAAATGTCTTTGGCTCAACACATTCAAGCATGCATTTTAATCAAGTCTAATAACTATCTAGCAATCCTAACATCAAATGTATTTGGTTATTCAAGCTAGAGAAAAGTTGAGTGTTGGGGTCAAAATCGGTTACGACGGAATCTAACTTCGGAAACCTACCAGGAAAATGCGTTCTTGCTGAAACTGACTCGAAAAAAGGGAAACAGTAAAAATTGAGGTCAAATCTTGACTAGAGTAATGAGCCTTGGAGCTTCAACAGACGTGGTATGTCCCCAAAAATCCTTACTCCCCACAACAGTCTTCACCAACAAAGACCATAAGAGGTAGTTTCCTCCCTTTAGTGTAACCAGAACCACATCCTTGTTGTTTCCCATCTTTGAAAGTCTTGAAAGTAGGATGAGATGAGTCTTCTTGCGAATCAAACCCAGATTATGAGCAACCTGGCTCTGATACCATAAAATATTTTAGATAATCTGATATTGGATGAGTGTTTAGAGAGAGTTTAGAAAGATTAAGGAGAAGACATAAGAAAAAACGAGAGTAATGAGTAATCATGATTAAGAGACTAAGAGAATGCTTATGAACTCTATCATCTTTTCATTAAGTGAGATTATAAATATATAGAGTAGAGGTTACAAGAGTTTTCAGAACCAAAGAAGAGAAACATGTGGTCTTGGTCGAGGGGAGGAGCGCCTAATTCAAACCGCGGGTAAGGAGAGCCACTCAAGTGGCATCTAGCAACTTTGACAAGATTTTGGTTACTTTCCAGTTGTTCCAGCCTTTCCAAGTCTCTCCTCTCTTCCTTTCCAACTAATGGATCAAGGGTAAATGCCTAAGGTAAGCACATGTAACTTCTTGCTTTACTCGGATGGAATTTTACCATTTGGTCGACCCAGACCTATACCGACTGTACGGCCGGTACGGCCTGTACGGACTGTATGATCATGGTCGACCCAAATCATCATGCTTCCATGGTGGTAGATGTTTTGGTTGATCCTGACTTGTACGGAATGTGCGGCCTGTACGAACTGTGCGGACTGTTCGGTCATGGTCGACCCACAACCATTCTTCAACCTCTCATCTCAAATATGAACCTCAACTCAACACTCCGTGATTATATCGTAAAACGGTAGTAGAGGTAAAATCGGTGAAGTCTAAAATTCACCATGCTACCAGCGCCACACCTGATAGTGACATGCTCCTCGAAGAAGCTTGGAAAACTCCAATCATTGCTCGTATCACAGAAACGAGGGTTTCAGATCCTGGGAAGATCAAGATCCCTATATATGATGGAACCATCAATCCAAAAGCGCATTGGCAGACCTTCCAGATCACAATGGGTAGGGGCTAAACTCAGGGGTAGCGAAAAAGATGTTGGCTATTACCGCCTCTTCGTCGAATATCTCTAGGGGGAAGCACTCAAATGATTCTCTCGCTTAAAACAGAACTCCATCGGGAGCTTCTGCCAACTCGCTTCAGAATTCCTCAAGCAATATTCAATGTTCATGATTAGGGAAACCTCCGACGTCGACCTTTGGAGCATGTCCCAAAAGGAAGATGAACCTCTCCGTGATTACATGAACCGATTTAAAATCTTCATGGCTAGTGTATTGAGATCAGCGATAAAGTGGCTATTGATGCGCTCAAAAAGATGCTCTGATACAAGTCAAAGTTCAGGAAACCCGCGTGCGATCCCTTGTGTAGAAGCATGAACTCTCCAAAGACATCCATCAACCCAAAACTTAACAATGAGTGTATCCGAATTGGATACGTCTATATCACAATCAAATCGATCCCTCACTGTGAGAAGTTTCGGTCGTCTCTCCGAATCGGCCTTACTCTCGTATTGTTTCCCTACCGGAAGGTTTAGCGAAGACATCTCCAACCTTAGAACCTCCAGATTCTTTTTGGATCCGCTCATCAAAAAGTTATGAGATCTGTTCTTAGGAGGTAGCGTCGGTGAACCTTTGTCTTGTGTTGGAGACTCACCATATGAGCTGAAGTTATCATCTTCAGATGATGCACCACCGAGTCGTTGAACATATCAAATCGACGTTCAAATTAATCATCGTGTTCGTCTTCTTCGCATACTTCATCTTCTCCGCCTATTTTGTGTTTTTCTCCTTCCACTTTACTAGAGCATTCATTCTCATTGTCGTCAAGTTTTCTCCTTCAAACTGAAACCATAGTCGTAATCTTCAGATCTAGATTCAAGTTCTGATATTTATACTTCTGAGCTAGAACTGAATAACCTTTTACTCTTCTCTCTCGCTCCGTCATTCCGACTGATTTTGACATCCTTGTTCTCCGTAATCTCCACACAAAGACGTAGTTGTTTGATTTTCCTTACGCATAGAAAACCTCGCAATTGTTGACTGACTATTGGAGACGTAAACTGGTGGAGTGTCGGGCGTCATTGTTTTCAAAGCTTTATTCGAGAACATGTAGCTCATCTGAATATGGTGCGTCAACTCATACAATATGTAATTATCATGTACCGACTTTGCGAGTTCCTCGTTTGTTGTTTCCTCATATATATGCAGAACTCTTCCCTCTACTGTCGACGTTGAATATATATATATATATATATATATATATCTGTTTTTTTAATCCAGTTACCGGAAACAATAATTTCAGGATCCATAAGATTTCAGAGAAAAACGAAAAACAAGATGAAGAAGATAGATAAAGAAGATGAAAATGAAGAATGAGACACGACATTTATAACATAACCATTATTTTAATGTTGTAAAGTTACTAATGACATGGCAAATAAGAGTTGATGACATGGAAAACTAATAAGTTAGCCGTCAAACAAACACATAACTTAACCTTATTAAATCAGTCATCAAGTACAACGTTAGTCAGCCGAAACGTGAATATTATTTCAGTAATTAATATTTCACTAATAAATCAGTTGTAATTAGGATGAAAAATCTCAAGTCAGTCGTATCATCAAATAAATGAATGATATTCTAGCAATTAATCTTTCACTAATAAATCAGTTGTAATTAAGCTGAGTTTACTATTAATCCATCCAATTACTATTTATTAGATATAACTCAACCGTAACAGTCTCCCATAAGTCAGCCTTTATTTTAATAACTCAGCCAGTCGATGATCATTAAATCAGTCGGCGAAACATAACTCAGTCGTGTCTTAACTACAAATTAGTCAAATTTTCGACAAATCACCCTACCGATGTATAAGTTAATCGTAACTTGTGTACATAAGTCAGCCGTAACTTGTATACGTAAATCAGTCGTTATCCCAAAAATCAACTAGATTTTTATAAGTCAGCAGTCACTAACGGTTGACTTATGTTTGTAAATCATCAAGTTTCTCATAAGTGAGCCACACTGTTTACCTCAGCCGCAACATAACCATTACTCAGCCGTAACATAACCATTACTCAGCCGTAACGTAGTTTGTAGCGCTTTACGGCTGAGTTCATTAATCTATGTCAACGATTTGCTACCTAGTATCATTTTTTTTGCTTACTTGGTATTAAAAAGTGATGACATTCTTGTAAATATGTTTTTGTCACAACTATAAAAATGAATTGTAGAGTGAAATTAATAAATTTTGCATTGAAAACTAAAAACAACACTCATTTTTTTAACGAAATTTTTTCTCTACTATCTAATCTATTAAAACTAAAGTACAAATAGAAAATAACCCTTATTTTTATCTAATATTTACAAAGAATGCAACTGATATTATCATTGCATCCAAACATCTAAAATAAATAAATGTGGGCTAAACTCATTAACAACATTTGTCATTTGAATTCAAGACTTCATAAAAAAATGTATATGTGTTTTCTAAATTTTTATAATAAAAACATAATTATACATATATATATATATATATAGCATTAAATTAATTTTATTTTTTATTCATATTCATATAAGCTACCCAACTATATTTGAACTATAAAAAGATAATAATGTTAATAATTTTCGATAATAATTTGAACTTATTCATTTATAATAACAAAATCATGTAACTTTCTATAACAATTTAGTGACGAAAATACATACTAATATTTATTATAAATGGTTATATATACAAACAAATACAATGTATTATTCATTTGTACGATATATATCTAATAAAAATAATTTCTGTAATTTATAAATTTAAAATTTTAATCACCATATAATACATATACATAGTAAGGTCTAGGATAGATCGAATATCTGGGGTATTTTAAGATATACGGATTTGGATATGCATTCGTCGAATTCGTAAAATTGTTATCCGAATCCGAATATTCGGGGTTAGGATATTCAGACTAAAATTCGAATACGCACGGATATTCAGACTAACTATTACCAATCTATTTAGTCTATTTAAAATTATTATTTTTAAAAAAAATCATTAAAATTTAATAAAATTAAAATTTTATTTATTTTATATAAAAGTATATATAATATACATAGATAACTATATTAAATTTTAAATATTTAATATTCGGATCCGGATATATAAACCTAAATTTTACTATCCGAATTTGTACATGAATTAGTCGAATTCGTAAAATCACTATCAAGATCTCGAATATATGTTTTGTGAAGCGGATGAGATCACGGATCGGATAACGGATATCGAATATTAAGTTTCAGTTATATCTACATTTATATCAAACAAATTGCTTAAAATATTTAACATTTATAAAAATAACATCCGCGCAGGCACGCGGATCAAAGGCTAGTAATATGAAAGAGAGAGTAAAAAGAATACACTAGGTATTAAAAATGGCAATAATAGAAAAATGTATGATTTTAGTAATATATCCTAAAATGTGTGAGTAGAGATTTTAAAATATTGCCGATAAGCTCAACCTGATAATCGAATTAGAACCGAAAGACAAAATTTGGAAGTAAAATTAATGATTGATTTGTAGAGATAAATCAGGGTTTTTTTTTTTAGCAAATCTTTTACCCTAATCAACCCACTGGTCACATGCAGCATGCAAAGGGTTCTTCTTCTCTTTAAAGCCTAATCGTCGTCTTCCTCGTGTTCTGAAAATATCTAACCCCAAGACGGTTTTTTCTTTAATCGTTAACCACCCACCCAAAACCTAGATTACCGCGCTTAATTTCTTCCTCTGTAAATCCTAGTTTCTCTCTGTTTCAGGCGCGATCGGATTCGATGTCACTCGTCCGTTGCTTATCCCTTAGGTCGGTGCTTACTGCTCGCTGTTACCGATCCTCTTATGTTTGTCTTACCCCTCTTCACTCTCGTAGCGGTGAAGCAGAAGAAGCTACACGCGAATTCTCAGAAACTCGGAGTTACCACAGTTCCATCCACCACCAGAGCTCGTCAATTGGTGGTGTCTCGAACTTCTCTCGCAATCGCTCTTTCTTCCATTCCCCGGCTATTGTGTCACATCGAACCATTTCGACATTCAATTTCGCTTGTCCAAATGCCTCTGTTGAGATCCTCACCGATTGGCTTCTGAAATCTGCGGTTTCAAATGTCTATGCTTTACACAATGTTGCTGATGCTCTTGCTTCACTTCGACACTTGATTGACCTGCTCAATGCTTTAACATTTTCTCAATGGTAAGCTTTCACAAATTAGCATATGATAAGTTTGTAGTCTGATGATATATACTCTTCTGCTTCTGACTAAAGAAAGTGTCTTGCTTTGTTCTTCCCTGGTTAAGAATCTTGGTTTTGCCTATGACTGTGTGTTGCAGGTGGATGTGTATCATCGTCACTTCGCTTTTGATTCGGGGAGTGACGATTCCTGTTATGATTGATTGGCTAAACAACATTGCAACGTTTTTCAAGGTAAAGTCTTTTCCCACATTAAGGTTGTAGTGATAGTGGCTTAACATTAATAGTAGCTATATATAAGAGGAATGGGATTCATTGTATGAAAAAGTCTACACACCTTTACTTTAGTGATTCTCTCTTCTGTACAGAATGTTGACTCGCACTCTGCTTCAGCGCAGAAGGAGGCTCTAAACATGGTAAATGTAACTCTGTTTCTCTCTCTCTCTGCAGTGAGCTTTCTTTTACATTTTGTGAATTCAGTTAACCCTTTTAGCTTCCTTAAACTCTGGTTGGCTTTTTCCTCATTCAGGCATCACTTCCCAGTGAAAGTGGAAGAGTAATGTACACCATGTTGAAAAAGGAGTAAGCAGCTTTCTTATTCACTCTATTATGTGTTCATTGCATAAACTTGTGACAAATAGAGAGGCACTGAACAAATTAACTATGATACAGGTTTCTTGGAGTGAAAGGATCAATCATTGGCAAGGGCATTCAGGTTCCTGTCTTCTGGCTCTCCATGGAAGAGTTAAGACAAAACATGGCTGGGATTCTTGTGTCGTGTCTTCGTGGTAAGACATTCTCAGCGGAGTTAATCAGGAACGGAGTCTTGAGCAAAGGACGCTTAGTGATAGTCGTTGGTGATGGATTCGGCCTTGAAATCCAAATCTTTGATCTTGATTTCTCTCTTATCCTCAGGCGTCGCCAAGTCCAGAAACAACAGGCTCACCAATACCATCAGTATCTATTGGAGTAGCAGCAATTAATGCGATAATGACATAAATCTACGATTTAATAAGTTCTGATTTCATTCAGTAATAACTGAGTATCCTTTTATTTTGGTTAAAAATGATTTCCTAACCTATTAAATTAGAGATGTTAAAATGGGCTACCTTTTTTGATAGGAGAAATTGGAAATAGATAAAATATTTTTTTTATTACTCGGAATAACTCGACGAATTTAGTAGATCGAAAAACTTTTATCCGTTGAGCGATGCTCCTTCCACTCGGCATCATTAGATCACTAAGGCCGGCTCAGCGGGATGCGTCCGTGATTGCGAGTCCCCGTCTGTTTTTCTTCATATCATTGTGTGAAATTAGCATCCAGGTTTAAGTCACCAGCCTCGTGCATTCTTGTTAAGAGTGAGGTCATCCACCTTTTCAAACAAGGCATGCAACACATCTAAGTAGTCAGTGTTTGAGAACTCTGTTCTCACCATGTTTGAAATCAGCGATTCCGTTGGAGCATTGGAGGTTCGTATCAGCATTGCCGTGATTTCAGAAGGATAGCTCGTTCATGCCATGGATGGCGTGGTGGTGGAGGGGTTTCTGGCATTAAAAAGCAGAGCATCCATTGCAGTTGAAGAAGGTGATCGTACAGTTCCAGGGATAACTTGGTTGTTTTTCCTGATTTTGTCGTCCATTCCGACGTGGTAATGGAATTTTGATATCAGTCGCTTTGACTAGGGTAGGCTTGGGCATTTTAACATGTATCCGAGGACCCGACCCGGAACCGACCCGAAAATACATGTTCGGGTCCGGAACCGGAACCGAGAATTTTACCCTATTGGGTCTAATGATGGAGGATCCGTAGGTAGCAGGTTCGGGTCCAGAACCGACCCGGGACCCGATCGGGTATTTTTGGAACCGAAGATTATTAGACTTAATGATTTTTTTGTGTGTTTTGAATGGTAACTTGATCATGTTTTAAGTTTATTACTTATGGTTACGGTAATTGCACTACTACAGTTTCAGAATGTGTTTTTTTCGTTATGGGGTTTCAAAATTGCAGGTTTGAGGTTTGGGTAACGTTGCAGGTTAATGGGTACAAGTAGACCCGAAACACGTATTTAGATCCAAAAATATGTAGAAACGACCCGAAATATCAGGAACCGACCCAAACCGGACCCGAAATACCTGGATCCGACCCAATACAATAAAGAAACGAAAAAATTCGGGTATCTACGGGTACGAGATAAGTGGACCCGAAACGATCCGGACCCGATAAGACCCGACCCGGAACCGACCCAAATTTTTTAAAGTACCTATATGGGTCTAAATCTCCAGGACCCGAAGGACCCGGACCCGAAAAGACCCGACCCGAGGACTCGGATGCCCAGGCCTAGATTGGGGGCTGACCTACGGCTCCGTTTGATGATGTCAACTTCGATTTTTTAATTGGTTGTGTACTTTGTGCGTAAAGAATTTTAAGACTCAATGGTGAGTGACAATTGTTAAATCCTAAAAAGGTATTCTAGTTTAGGAACTAATCAAACAATAATGAAGAGGTGGGTCTAAGATTTCCTTTATTGATGTGTTTAAACAGAAACATAGAAGAGTTACAAAGTAAAGATAAACATATAGTCTAAAGTTCTCTCTCGCGTCTCAGTGTAACTTCCTTCTTCTCATTCAATGCTCTACTTATGGACTCTTCCTCCTTTCTTTTATCTCGCAGTGGCCATGTCACGTAGTCGTTTCAAAAATAATCATTACGGCCAGAAAAGACCCATGAATAAATTTGAATGGGGTCAAAAAAAACATAAGGTGTCATTGGTGAAAAACTGATTTGGGGAGGTCAGAAACCAACTTTTGACAATTTCCTATACAATAACAAGATTTTGTCAAAAAAAATTTAGTGTCACTACTGTGAAGTGGGTCCGCCCCTGAAACGCTTGTTGCTTGTACAGGTCCAAGTCGTTGCGAGCGTGGTAGGCGTAGAGCCCACTGTTGAAGTCGTCTTGACTATATGGGGTGCTTTCAGAAATGGGCCGTCATATTGCTAATGAGCCTTCATCTCCTTTCCTAACTCACGGAAAGGCCAAAAGCCCATACTCCAACACCTACACGGGTGGATACAGTAGGTCAAAAACAAAAAGTTTCAATAAAATTTGGTTTATATAATCAATACTGCCTGTGCCGAATCGATGGAAGCCGAGTCTGATGCTTATCCACAGGCCCAATTACACAGAAAGGCCCATTTATTTTGCCAATTTGGCGCGAATATCTCCCGCCTAAATCGACGAAACAATCTGATAACTAAGCCCTAGTTTCCCGGTTACCAATATCGAGAGAGAGAAGGTAAAAATGGCGGGAGAAGATTCAGACAACCAGCCGTCGTCGCCGGCTTCACCTTCCTCGGCTGGGTTCAACACCGATCAGTTACCTTTCAGTACGAGCCAGAACTCAGAGAATTTCTCCGATGAAGAAGCAGAAGTAGATCCGCAAATCATAAGAGACGAGCCTGACGATCCGGAGGGCGAGGAAGAAGAAGATGGAGAAGATCTCTTCAACGATAACTTCCTTCAGTAAGCACGCCATTCACTTAGAAAATCTTTCGTCTTAATTTTTATTTGCTAAAATCTTTTTATTATTTTTGTGGAAATTGGCAGAGACTATGGGAAAAGAGATGAGCAAGATCAGTATGAGTCTGTTGGATTGGATGATTCTGTCGACGATGATAGGGATATAGGTCAGATTGCGCTTGACCGTCGTGCCGCCGAGGCTGTTCTCGATGCTCGAGAAAGTCGCTTCGCTAACCGCAAGCTTCCTCATCTGCTCCACGACAATGGTAATTTAGAAAATCTAATTTCCTGTGTCTGTGCACTAACTGCAATGGGCACACTGAATTTTGACGAAATCCGAAACCCTAATTCGGATATGGTCCTTTGTCTATAGATTCAGATGATTGGAACTATAGACCTTCAAAGAGGGCTCGAGCTGCGGTTCCGCCAAGAGGCAATGCTGGTGATCCTGATGGAAACCCAAGTTCACCAGGAACATCACAGCCTGATGTCTCAATGACTGACCAAACAGATGACTATCAAGATGAGGTATTATGAATATATGATTGCATTTGTGTCTTTCAACTTCAGAGGTGGTAGGTTTCCTTCTATTAGTTGCGCTAATTATGTTTGTAAACTCATAAATTTAGGATGACAACGAAGATGAAGCAGAGTTTGAGATGTATCGTATCCAAGGGAGTCTTAGGGAATGGGTTATGAGGGATGAAGTCCGTCGTTTCATCGCGAAGAAGTTCAGAGATTTCTTGCTCACATATGTGAAACCAAACAGTGAGAATGGAGAATATGTTCGTCTGATAAATGAGATGGTCTCAGGTACTCTGATTTCTTTTCTGCTATATCTTCATAAAGCTCTTTTTACTTCAAACTTTACATCTTTGAACTGTTTTTTGTTCCACCTATGGTTTATTTGCAGCTAATAAGTGCAGTCTAGAAATTGATTACAAAGAGTTCATACATGTCCACCCGAATATTGCCATCTGGCTAGCCGATGCCCCACAACCTGTTCTTGAAGTCATGGAGGAAGTTTCAGAAAAGGTAATATTTGATCTGCACCCAAACTACAAGAATATTCACCAGAAGATTTATGTCCGTGTTACCAACCCACCAGTCAATGATCAGATTCGGAACATAAGGTAATTAATAGCGGAACTTTTGGATAGTGACGACTTTGTTAATCATTCACAAGATTCAACGTAAACCTTATTTGTTTGTGGCATATCAGGCAAATTCATCTTAACACAATGATCCGTATTGGTGGAGTTGTCACGAGGCGTTCTGGTGTCTTTCCTCAGCTGCAGCAGGTGAAATATGATTGTAACAAGTGTGGAGCAATCTTGGGACCTTTCTTCCAGAACTCGTATTCAGAAGTCAAGGTCGGTTCTTGTTCTGAATGCCAGTCAAAAGGACCGTTTACTGTTAATGTCGAACAGGTAAGGGTTCTATGGTCTCTGTATCATTTTCCTTTAAGATTTATGAGTTTCAGTGTACGCTCTAAGTTTGGTAAATGGGAAGTTAAAATGCTGTTAATTACTCTCCTTGTTTCAGACAATATACAGGAACTATCAGAAGCTTACCATCCAAGAGAGCCCAGGAACAGTCCCTGCTGGACGACTTCCAAGACACAAGGAAGTTATACTGCTGAATGACCTTATTGATTGTGCTCGTCCTGGAGAAGAAATTGTACGGTCATCATACCTTACTCTTCTAGATTATTTGCACGCATATGTTTGATATAATCTTGCATGATATGTATTGCAGGAGGTTACTGGGATATATACCAATAATTTTGACCTATCTTTGAACACAAAGAATGGGTTTCCTGTCTTTGCCACTGTGGTGGAAGCAAATTATGTTACAAAGAAGCAAGACCTCTTCTCTGCATACAAACTAACCCAGGAAGACAAGACGCAAATTGAAGAGCTATCCAAGGATCCACGTATAGTTGAACGTGTAAGTTGGATAGAAATTCTTAGAACTCCTTCAAAGTTAAGGTCACCCCCACTTAATGTTATTTCAATTCTCTCTCAGATCATTAAGTCAATTGCTCCGTCAATATATGGACACGAAGATATCAAAACGGCAATTGCTCTTGCTATGTTTGGAGGCCAGGAGAAAAACATTAAAGGGAAACACAGATTGCGTGGAGACATTAATGTACTTCTACTAGGAGATCCAGGAACAGCTAAATCACAATTTCTGAAGTAAGTTTTTATTTCAGACAAATTGACTTCATATTCCACTAATATCAACTTCTTTTTTTCTCTAGATACGTTGAGGAAAACTGGTCAGAGAGCTGTGTACACGACTGGAAAGGGAGCTTCTGCTGTTGGTCTGACTGCAGCAGTACACAAAGATCCAGTTACAAGGGAATGGACGCTTGAAGGAGGGGCACTTGTACTTGCAGATCGAGGAATCTGTCTTATCGATGAGTTTGACAAGATGAATGACCAGGACAGGTAACAAAAATGCAACTAGTAATAATTCACCTTTCTGGAGAAAGTGGCGCTGATATGTGTCTTTGTTACCAGGGTGAGTATCCATGAAGCCATGGAACAGCAGAGTATTAGTATATCAAAGGCAGGAATTGTTACTTCTCTTCAAGCTCGTTGCTCTGTTATTGCCGCAGCTAATCCAGTTGGTGGAAGGTACGGAAAATAGCCAACTGAGCAAAATTCTGTAATCTGGATCTTGTTAATAAGTTTGTGGCATTGCAATTTCAGGTATGATTCCTCCAATCATTTGCACAAAATGTCGAGTTGACAGATCCGATCCTTTCTCGGTTTGATATCCTTTGTGTTGTCAAGGTACTTTTTCTAGACCTATGCTTTTCATTCTTGTGATCGTATAACTATTGCATTAACATCTCTGGTTATTGACATGACTTAAACCAATTGTATGGCTGCAGGATGTGGTTGACCCAGTGACAGATGAAATGCTTGCTGAATTTGTTGTCAATAGTCACTTCAGATCACAACCTAAAGGTGGTAAAATGGATGATAGCGAGCCCCAAGATGGCGTTCAGGGATCTAGCGGTTCTTCTGATCCCGAGGTTTGTGATTTTCAACTGTTGCTGCGGCGTTGAAGTTTCTATGTCTTTATCTCTCGATAGTAATGTTATTTCATCATACGTATACAGGTTCTTCCCCAGAACTTGCTGAGGAAATACTTAACATACTCGAAGTTGTATGTATTTCCAAAACTGAGTGAAATAGATGCCAAGAAGTTAGAAACGGTTTATGCTAATCTTTAGAAGAGAGTCAATGGTAAAGTTGACTAGTTCGTCAACTGGTTTCACGGTTTCAAGGCTTAAATTTTGAATGAAAAGGAACCGAGTTAATGTCTTAAAACAACTTTTAATTAACACAAAAACGAAACCAATTCTAATAATCGATCGACTGTTTTAGCGAAAAACTCAAGAATGGTAGATAAACCATTGTTTTTTAGTAGCTGTAAGCTTCTTCGCTTTCTTGTTTTACCAAGTAACTAGCCTTCTAGGGCATTTGATCACTCCTAGAACATGGTCCAACTCGAAATGTGCTTTTGCAAAATCTGTGCTTGAAAAGAACGGCCTTAGATCTGCAATGTCATACTCATTGGCCTGCAAATGTAACACGTAAATAGTTATAAGAAGAATACTCTAATTTTATAATAATCCCATCCATTTGGACTTTAAGAACAACAGCATCACCATATGAACATTACCTTCGTCTGCAGCTCCTCTACCTTAACCTCGATAGAAGGTAGTCCCGAGTTTGATCCCGTGATGATTTCTTCAAACTTCAAAGCATTCTTCACCAGCTCTTTCAGAAGAACCAATAGCAATGAGTTGTAGTCCTTTTTGTATGTTATGTATCGTTTGAAACTCTGCACACGAATAACCCGAATTTTCATCAATGCAACTCTCAGTATATAAAAATAAGCTTCACTAATAAGTTTGTGCACAACTTATTGAACACCTCTCTTAGAGTTCTCTGGACTCCAAATTTCTGGGTTGATATGAAAGAGTCGAGCAGAACTCTAATGGCCATGTTAACATCTTCCTCTGTCACATACTGTCTAAGGTGCATCCTTGCATGTGCTTCAGACATTCGGATCATGGACTCCAGGTGCCTTGTCGCGATAGAGACTCCTTGTCCGTTCTGAACCAAAAGATTAAGCAGGTCAAGAGATTATGCCGGGATGCTATTTGAGATAGACGATAACCTATCATTATCAATTAAAATCATCAAGAAATCTTACCATTGACTCTCTTCTAAGATTAGCATAAACCGTTTCTAACTTCTTGGCATCTATTTCACTCAGTTTTGGAAATACATACAACTTCGAGTATGTTAAGTATTTCCTCAGCAAGTTCTGGGGAAGAACCTGTATACGTATGATGAAATAACATTACTATCGAGAGATAAAGACATAGAAACTTCAACGCCGCAGCAACAGTTGAAAATCACAAACCTCGGGATCAGAAGAACCGCTAGATCCCTGAACGCCATCTTGGGGCTCGCTATCATCCATTTTACCACCTTTAGGTTGTGATCTGAAGTGACTATTGACAACAAATTCAGCAAGCATTTCATCTGTCACTGGGTCAACCACATCCTGCAGCCATACAATTGGTTTAAGTCATGTCAATAACCAGAGATGTTAATGCAATAGTTATACGATCACAAGAATGAAAAGCATAGGTCTAGAAAAAGTACCTTGACAACACAAAGGATATCAAACCGAGAAAGGATCGGATCTGTCAACTCGACATTTTGTGCAAATGATTTGGAGGAATCATACCTGAAATTGCAATGCCACAAACTTATTAACAAGATCCAGATTACAGAATTTTGCTCAGTTGGCTATTTCCGTACCTTCCACCAACTGGATTAGCTGCGGCAATAACAGAGCAACGAGCTTGAAGAGAAGTAACAATTCCTGCCTTTGATATACTAATACTCTGCTGTTCCATGGCTTCATGGATACTCACCCTGGTAACAAAGACACATATCAGCGCCACTTTCTCCAGAAAGGTGAATTATTACTAGTTGCATTTTTGTTACCTGTCCTGGTCATTCATCTTGTCAAACTCATCGATAAGACAGATTCCTCGATCTGCAAGTACAAGTGCCCCTCCTTCAAGCGTCCATTCCCTTGTAACTGGATCTTTGTGTACTGCTGCAGTCAGACCAACAGCAGAAGCTCCCTTTCCAGTCGTGTACACAGCTCTCTGACCAGTTTTCTCAACGTATCTAGAGAAAAAAAGAAGTTGATATTAGTGGAATATGAAGTCAATTTGTCTGAAATAAAAACTTACTTCAGAAATTGTGATTTAGCTGTTCCTGGATCTCCTAGTAGAAGTACATTAATGTCTCCACGCAATCTGTGTTTCCCTTTAATGTTTTTCTCCTGGCCTCCAAACATAGCAAGAGCAATTGCCGTTTTGATATCTTCGTGTCCATATATTGACGGAGCAATTGACTTAATGATCTGAGAGAGAATTGAAATAACATTAAGTGGGGGTGACCTTAACTTTGAAGGAGTTCTAAGAATTTCTATCCAACTTACACGTTCAACTATACGTGGATCCTTGGATAGCTCTTCAATTTGCGTCTTGTCTTCCTGGGTTAGTTTGTATGCAGAGAAGAGGTCTTGCTTCTTTGTAACATAATTTGCTTCCACCACAGTGGCAAAGACAGGAAACCCATTCTTTGTGTTCAAAGATAGGTCAAAATTATTGGTATATATCCCAGTAACCTCCTGCAATACATATCATGCAAGATGATATCAAACATATGCGTGCAAATAATCTAGAAGAGTAAGGTATGATGACCGTACAATTTCTTCTCCAGGACGAGCACAATCAATAAGGTCATTCAGCAATATAACTTCCTTGTGTCTTGGAAGTCGTCCAGCAGGGACTGTTCCTGGGCTCTCTTGGATGGTAAGCTTCTGATAGTTTCTGTATATTGTCTGAAACAAGGAGATAATTAACAGCATGTTAACTTCCCATTTACCAAACTTAGAGCGTACACTGAACCTCATAAATCCTAAAGGAAAATGATACAGAGACCATAGAACCCTTACCTGTTCGACATTAACAGTAAACGGTCCTTTTGACTGGCATTCAGAACAAGAACCGACCTTGACTTCTGAATACGAGTTCTGGAAGAAAGGTCCCAAGATTGCTCCACACTTGTTACAATCATATTTCACCTGCTGCAGCTGAGGAAAGACACCAGAACGCCTCGTGACAACTCCACCAATACGGATCATTGTGTTAAGATGAATTTGCCTGATATGCCACAAACAAATAAGGTTTACGATGAATCTTGTGAATGATTAAACAAAGTCGTCACTATCGAAAAGTTCAGCTATTAATTACCTTATGTTCCGAATCTGATCATTGACTGGTAGGTTGGTAACACGGACATAAATCTTCTGGTGAATATTCTTGTAGTTTGGGTGCAGATCAAATATTACCTTTTCTGAAACTTCCTCCATGACTTCAAGAACAGGTTGTGGGCATCGGCTAGCCAGATGGCAATATTCGGGTGGACATGTATGAACTCTTTGTAATCAATTTCTAGACTGCACTTATTAGCTGCAAATAAACCATAGGTGGAACAAAAAAACAGTTCAAAGATGTAAAGTTTGAAGTAAAAAGAGCTTTATGAAGATATAGCAGAAAAGAAATCAGAGTACCTGAGACCATCTCATTTATCAGACGAACATATTCTCCATTCTCACTGTTTGGTTTCACATATGTGAGCAAGAAATCTCTGAACTTCTTCGCGATGAAACGACGGACTTCATCCCTCATAACCCATTCCCTAAGACTCCCTTGGATACGATACATCTCAAACTCTGCTTCATCTTCGTTTGTCATCCTAAATTTATGAGTTTACAAACATAATTAGCGCAACTAATAGAAGGAAACCTACCACCTCTGAAGTTCAAAGACACAAATGCAATCATATATTCATAATACCTCATCTTGATAGTCATCTGTTTGGTCAGTCATTGAGACATCAGGCTGTGATGTTCCTGGTGAACTTGCGGTTCCATCAGGATCACCACCATTGCCTCTTGGCGGAACCGCAGCTCGAGCCCTCTTTGAAGGTCTATAGTTCCAATCATCTGAATCTATAGACAAAGGACCATAACCGAATTAGGGTTTCGGATTTCGTCAAAATTCAGTGTGCCCATTGCAGTTAGTGAACAGACACAGGAAATTAGGTTTTCTAAATTACCATTGTCGTGGAGCAGATGAGGAAGCTTGCGGTTAGCGAAGCGACTTTCTCGAGCATCGAGGACAGCCTCGGCGGCACGACGGTCAAGCGCAATCTGACCTATATCCCTATCATCGTCGACAGAATCATCCAATCCAACAGACTCATACTGATCTTGCTCATCTCTTTTCCCATAATCTCTGCCAATTTCCACAAAGAAATAATAAAAAGATTTTTAGCAAATAAAAATTAAGACGAAAGATTTTCTAAGTGAATGGCGTGCTTACTGGAGGAAGTTATCGTTGAAGAGATCTTCTCCATCTTCCTCTTCCTCGCCCTCCGGATCGTCAGGCTCGTCTCTTATGATTTGCGGATCTACCTCTGCTTCTTCATCGGAGAAATTCTCCAAGTTCTGGCTCGTACTGAAAGGTAACTGATCGGTGTTGAACCCAGCCGAGGAAGGTGAAGCCGGCGACGACGGCTGGTTGTCTGAATCTTCTCCCGCCATTTTTACCTTCTCTCTCTCGATATTGGTAACCGGGAAACTAGGGCTTAGTTATCAGATTGTTTCGTCGATTTAGGCGGGAGATATTCGCGCCAAATTGGCAAAATAAATGGGCCTTTCTGTGTAATTGGGCCTGTGGATAAGCATCAGACTCGGCTTCCATCGATTCGGCACAGGCAGTATTGATTATATATAAACCAAATTTTATTGAAACTTTTTGTTTTTGACCTACTGACAGTGTATCCACCCGTGTAGATGTTGGAGTATGGGCTTTATGGCCTTTCCGTGAGTTAGGAAAAGAGATGAAGGCTCATTACCAATATGACGGCCCGATTTCTGAAAGCACCCCATATAGTAAAGGCGACTTCAACAGTGGGCTCTACGCCTACAACGCTCGCATCGACTTGGACCTGTACAAGCAAACAAGCGTTTCAGGGGCGGACCCACTTCACAGTAGTGGCCTCACCTGACACAAAAAATTTTGACAAAATCTTGTTATTGTATAGGAAATTGTCAAAAGTTGGTTTCTGACCTCCCCAAATCAGTTTTTCACCAATGACACCTTATGTTTTTTTTGACCCATTCAAATTTATTCATGGGTCTTTTTCTGGCCATAATGATTATTTTTGAAACGACTACGTGACATGGCCACTGCGAGATAAAAGATAAGGAGGAAGAGTCCATAAGTAGAGCATTGAATGAGAAGAAGGAGTTACACTGAGACGCGAGAGAAGACTATATGTTTATTTTACTTCGTAACTCTTCTAGGTTTCGGTTTAAACACTTGAATAAAGGAAATCTTAGACCCACCTCTTTCGTTATTGTTTGATTAGTTCCTAAACTAGAATACCTTTTTAGGATTAACAATTGTCACTCACCATTGAGACTTAAAATTCTTTACGCA